>JXSR01S059527.1:0-14752 GCA_000969725.1 Ophiothrix spiculata | reverse complement strand
AACCATTTTATGCATAAATTATGCAAATTAGGTACTTAATTAGCATATTTTGCGCCGAAATTGTCGCTGGATCCAGCTCGGCTCTGGGTCTACCCAGTCACCAAATATCATTAACGTAGGGCAAGGGGTTTCCGAGATATGCTCCGGACGGCAGACAGAAAATAGGATCGCTATGTCTCTACTGAAAATTTTCAGGCGAGACAAAAAGAAATGTTATATTTTTGATTTTTTCGATATTCAACCCTCAAAATGTTTAGGATGTCCCAAATCACTACAAGAGGTATTTGATTGTTTTGATTTGGATGTCGCGGGGGAAGTTGTTAAGGCTGGAGCGGCTGATCGACCTAGCGCTCTGTGGAAGAGTATTGAAAAAAAAAAAACGACCGACCGACCCTCTCTGAAAAAAGCTGTGGAGGGCAACCAAACAATTTTTTTTTTGCCTTGAGGTACAAGGTTGTAAATGACAATTCTTACGATTATCGAGTGATTGCCTTTCACCTGTCAGAATGATAAAGGCGTCGAACTAGAAGAAAGACAATTCCCTGATTTTTCCCTGATAAAGCCAATTTGTTAAAAATATTTTTTCTTTCAAAATATGGATCATAAAACATTTTCATAATGTGCAACAATGACACTAAACTCAATAACTTTCATAGTTCTAATGAAAGGGAATACCCTTTAAAACCCAGGAATTATTTGCATAAATCCTTTAAGACAGATGTATACAAGCAGAAATTCTACTGATGCAAGCAGGCAGATTGGTATTTCACAGGGAATCTTTAAAAGGGTGGCTTGCTATCATAGAAAAAGTCCCAGGGTGGGGTAGGGGTTTCATATTGGCATGGTATGCATATATGTGATGGCTCACCCTGAAAGGGGGGGGGGACTTTGCAGATAATATCAATTTTGATTTTATCATCTCATCTGTTACAGAATTTTCTAAGCTTTAAAATGACACCTTACTTGTTGAAATTGATCAAGGCGATCCAATTTTACAACAGAAAATATGCTGGAAATTCTTATTATATTCTTTCTTTTTTGCTGCCTATTTTCTGAAAAGTGTTCTGTCGCAAAGTCCCCCCTTTCGGGGTGAGCCATCACATATGTGCCTGCCTTTTGGTGTGGTTTTTCAGATTTTGGTACATGATGGGGAAGTTTTGTCGCAGATGAGCACACCAATTCATGAAAATAGGGTGTTTTCGGGGAATTTGTTTAAAAAGCAATCAATATGAGTACAATTGGATGCTTCTCTCTCAAAATTGGTATAATATGGGTTGGGTGTTGAGATAGGTATAGAGATAAGTTATATTTTCCAAAGTCTGGTAAGCAAATATAAATACCAAAATAATTTAAGAATAACACTCACCTCATGAAAAGTTTTTTTGTGAAAAGCCTGTGTAAGTGATGTCAATGTCAATCCCAGTGATCCCAAACCCTATTCTGAAACCCTTTTCAACCAAAATTTGAACCCTAATCATAATAGTGTTTCAGATTTACAGCATATTAGAATTGGTATCAGATTGAATTGGTCAGTTCCTTCATAGGGATAGTGATACTCTATATATGTGTACCGCCGCGGCAAAAGGGTCCAGTTGCCGACTCCTACATGTTGCTCATTGTAGCATATCTGATGTATACAAATACCATACATTAGATATGCTACAAGGAGCAACATGTACGAGCCGACAACTGGACCCTTTTGCCGCGGCGGTACACATATGGTTATACATGGTCCCTGACACTGTATTCCCATATATTTCATAGTTAATTTAATTATTTTTTCTCAATAGTTGCTGGTTAAAGATTCTTCCCTGATTATGTGATCAGTGAGTGTCCAGATTTCAAAAGGAATAATCCTGCTAAAATATCAATATATCCTGACATACAACAAGAAATTGTCATTGATGTGTGTTACGTTAAATGGGGACACATGTACATCCTTCTTCATCGTGTGTCATTCTTTTTGTCCGCATCAAAGTGGTACTTTCAAAATACATTGTGTTTGAATGTCACAGCCTGGATTAGTCTAGCTGTAATAAACAATGTAACACAATCAACCTCGCAATGTTAGATTGTTTTCAAGACCTTAAATGTTATTGTCGTTACCATACATTACGCAAGGCTCAAAAAAGACTACCAAATCTAAGACAAACGAAGAGGGACAATTTGAAAACCTTCAAGACAAGTTCAATCTGTTTCATATGGCACTGATTGGCCTGTGTAGTGACGACAGATTAGACTCGACCTACAATCTCGTCAGCATGTACCACCCTCTGTTAGAACTGGGACCCAGAAAAAATTGGAGCCAAGTTTTGAACTAAGTGTTATCTCTGTTACTCTGTGATGATAGTCAACACTACAAAGGGTGGGGGTTAAAAAACACAAAGTTATTTTAAGCTTGCTTTTAGGGGAAAAAGTTGTTAATTTACAAACATCTTATGTAAGCATAATAGCACTGGTTTGAACTTATTGCAAGTCTTTGGGCACCAATTTCCGTAAACATATGTGGATTATGGATCTTTAAAGTGTTATTCTGAATACCATGATACCTCTCCCTTTCATTTCTTTTGTGTATTTGAAACAGAACAGGAAATAAAACCATACTAAATGCATAATAGATAAACTTAGAAGTGGGTCATCTCAGGTGTCAAGTGCCTGTCTCAAAGATGTTTATGCAATCCATATATGAACTAATGAGAAGGATGTAAAGAATATATAATATATGTACACATCAAATTGTTTTTACCTTGCCATTTGACAGCCATTTCCTTCATGTGTGTTAATTTTTAATAAATAGATTTAACCTTTTTTGAGCTCAAAATTTCACATTTTGTTTTTTATGTTTGTTTTTCTTTGAACTTATCTATGTCCTGTTAACAGAGATACCAAAGCCTGTTGATGACATCAGTCTGTATGGTCATGTAACTTTCTAAACCCATAGAGAGATTCGAAGGCCTTTGGGTGACATATCGATGGCTCTGGAGAACCGAAGATATCGGGACCTTACCATCATGCCTTGCTTCCAATGGGATATTTTGTACAGGTTTTAATGAGAGGGTTTAGTGATGAAACATATATGAAATGCAAATTTGGGATGAGGTCTGCTAATTCAGTCTCGAAGTGTTACGTGTAATCCAATTATCACCCTAACAACTGGTTCATGCTTTCTAGTTCTGAACCATGATCGAAATGATCACCATACAAAAGTATAGCATACACCGTTGTCAGGGGATGTGCGTGAACCAGTTACTGGGGAAGTTACATAATCACTACGATACTGAAGATATCATCATGCCTTGCTTCCAATGGGATTTTTTATACAGGTTGTAATGAGAGGGTTTAGTGATGAAATATATCTGAAATGCAAATTTGGGATGAGGTCTGCTAATTGTGCCATGTTTCATCACTAAACCCTCTCATCGAAACCCATACACAATCCCATTGGAAGCAAGGTAGGGTCAGAAGGTCCTGATATCTTCTTTTGCTCTGGAGACATGTTTGTATTTAATATCAAAGGATGAAAAATTAAATCACATTTCTTCAAACAAGAAGCTTTCATGTTTTGCATTTTGCTCTCTGCATGTCCCAATAAATCTGTGCAAAATTCCATAAAATTGTTTTGTAAAAAGTTTCTCGTATTTCTCGTATAACATGCAACCATTTTCATCATGAATTTAGCACAATTTGATTTGATATTTCTTAAAAAAAAACAGATGTTCAAGGGTTGAGAGTCACAAGGCCATATTTGCATGGGCAATAATCCAATCCCTAGAACAAAAGAATTATAAGACCCAATGTGTCTTTCTAGATGAATGATATTATACATATGTGTAATAGATCTTTCACCTTAAGCACCATCAGGTCTTGAAACCTTTTGTTCACGGGATTATTGCCTGTGCAAATATGGCCTTGTGACTCCAACCCTCCATATCTGTATCTGTCATCGTCCAATCATGTGTAATAGATCTTTCACCTTGAGCACCATCAGGTCTTGAAACCTTTTGTTCACGGGATTGTTGCCTGTGCTAATATGGCCTTGTGGCTCCTAAAGCTGGTTTCAGACTTGCCTGTCGTGTCGTCGTACGAGCAGTGTGACGTCAAAAACTTAAAGTGTACAAACTCGACCTTGTCGCATCTCCTTGCCATACGACAAACCCATATATCGATTACCCTGTCGTAATGGTCGCAATGACACAATATTTTGAGTTGGAATTAATTCAACTTTTCTTGCGACAGAACATTGCGGCAATATGCAAATGTGTCATGCTACAGTACGACAACTATAAATTGCATATGTTTGGTCGTCTGCCGCAATGTCGTGTGCCGCAACGACAGCTAGTCTGAAACCATCTTAACCCTCAATATCTTTATCTGTCATCAACCAATCTCTGTCCTCAAGCTTTTGTCTTAATAAGAAAAGTAAACAAATACGATTACAGGGTGTCCCAATAAACATTGTGCATGGAAACGGCGCTGATTTTCTTAGAAGTTAGGCACTCCAGCGACCTCAAAATTGTATATTCTAAAGCCCATAGTTTTGTTCATCATCGCTGAAAATGTCAAGAAAATCGATCAAGGCAAACCAGAGATATCGATGGTATTGTCAGCTTGTATCATTTTCCTCCTGCGCAATGAGAATCCTGTGGTTAAGCCTGTAATCAGAGGGCATGAAAAAGGGTCTATGCGAAATCAATGCTTGATAAATTTACTGTAAATATTTCTCATGCTGTTAGAGTCAAAGATAATCAACAGCAATGGAGACAGATTGAGGGATGTGCAGCTTGTTAATGACCAGAAAAAATAAAATGAACAAGTGAAAAACGACCACTAACATGACTGAAAGAACTATCAGAATACAACCGAAATATAAAACAACGCAACTATTAAAACACTAATGACACAAATATCATGTGATTGATTTATGTTTTTATTGTTTGATATTAAGAAGCAACATTATTTTGGTGATGTTAGAATTTTTAGAAGCAATGCGAGTAGCCATATCTATTAAAAGATTTCGTAGAGGTTTTCCCTTTCCTGAACAATTGTCATTAATACTAACCTTGTAATGGACTCACTACTTTTGACCTGAAATAAGAACTAAGACAACTATCTGTTCTTTTTTTCTTTTTTCTTTTTTAGTTTTCGGTTTTCGGTGCAAATATATAAAAATATAAATATCATTTACTTTGTTAGATTAAGTTTTCAGTTTCCAAAAGAAGAAAAAGAAACCAGCTCTCCCTTAGCATATAAACAATATATAGGAAGCATTGAGTAATTTTGCCAATAAACCTACATTTAATGTCTTTGTGTACTTTTTCGAATAGAAAAAATCCTATATAATATAGAGAAAATGACAAAAATAGAAAAAGAAAAAAGGAAAATTTCCAAAGTGGCTTCATATGATTACCTTTTAAAGAATATTGTCGAAACGTATGCAGTGACTTTGGCACTCTAAACTATTCAACCGTTAATGTTGTAAAGACCCTTTCGATGTTCTTTGTGAACATGCTTAACCACAGGAATCCCATTGTGCAGAAGGAAAATGATACAAGCAGACAAAATCCATGATATCTCTGGTTTGCATCAATGGATTTTCTTAAAATTTTCAACGATGATGAACAAAACTATGGGCTTTTATATGTATAATTTTGAGGTCGCTGGTGTCCCTAACTTCTGAGAAAACCAGCGCCGTTTACATGCACAATGTTTATTGGGACACCCTGTACTACAAAATAAAATAAAATGGAGGTCAGCCACACTTTTGCTCTGATAGCATCTCCCCTTTCTAACTCAGGGCAAGTTTTCAGGCCATGATATATAAGCTGAATACAATCCTATTAGAAGATTATCACATTACCCACAAGAAAATAAGACCTTTTTATCCAAAACTTGGGTAAGAATTAAACTGATATAAATAATATGCAAATTCGATTACCCTTAAATTGGACTTGTAACATACAAAGATCATAATCTGTTTTTGTTTAGAATTAGCCTTTTCGTAGACAATAATATAAATAGAGATAATTTTACAATTGAACTTTAAATCTAACTTGAAAGCTTGGAAGGGGAAGAACATTTTTTGCAATTTAAGTGAAGAAGACAGAAAGTAACATTTCCTCCCATCCTATTCATTGCTTTCTGCTCAATTGCATACAAATTCTCAATAATTTCTCATTTTCAGACATATATTGACTATCTAACTCACGTCTAAAGGCAATATACATTAATAGCAGATATCCATTAAATTTCACGTCTCCTCTGGCGTTCATTAATCAATGTGATTCAGTTAACATTGATGTCAGCTCAGACTGTTACACAAGATGCAGGAATCAGGAAAGAGACTAATTTAACATTCATCAAAAATGATTACGCACTTCATTTGCATCAATCAAAAAGCATGCACTAAACTGAAATAATATGTGCAATATTGCCTAAGAGGAGCATCATATTTATCTCATAACATAACATGTGAAGTGGTATACCTACAACATGTTTTGCTTTCGAGATAAAGTGAAAAGTGTCTAGTTATGATTATTATATTGTTAATAGCAACTACATATGAAAATCCTTTAAAATAAAACAAATTCTCATAAAATCAAATGTGTCAACTGATTTAAGCCAAATCAAACCTTTTTAATGGTGATCTTTAACACAAAACTGAACACCCAAAAAAAATTAAAGTCACTTTTAGGATATTTAAAAAATATTTTGTTCAAAGAAGGCAGTTGAATGATCAAAATTTTCCCAGCAAGGCCTTGAATCTGACTATTTTCAGTGCATTTTACAAATATCTATAGCTCTGTAATTTTCTGTTTTTCACAATCTCACCAATAATTATCCCCTAAATATACCATACCATTAAAAATTTGACAGGGAAAATAAAAGGGCAGTGAAATATTTTTATTACAATAAATGATAATAGTGAGTAATTTAAACTTGGAAGAAAATCGGAGATTTCTTGGACAAAAAAAAGTGACAAGAATAGCTAAAATAACAGACTTGAGATAGAGGTCTGCAAGATAGGAATAATGATTGACGAGCTTTTCTGGAATTTATTGTATATCAAACATAAGAGAAACTCCTTATTGAGACGTGATTCTTATCCCAACAAGTGGCTATTTCTGTTTAGTTTGCTAGAAGTAGGCTCTGTAAATACAATGGTTTATGAAACTGTTTTTCATATTGATTTTACGTAAATATATAGCCTATTACATGCTTTTAGATGTATTGTGTTACAATCTGTTTTATTCATCCTATAGAAACACAAAAGTTGTCTATTATTACAGACTAGGTAAACCAAAGGAAGATATCAGGACCTTCCCATCATGCCTTGCTTCCAAGGGGATTTTTGTATGGGTTGTAATGAGAGGGTTTAGTGATCAAACATAGCACAATTAGCAGACCTCATCCTAATTTTGCATTTCAGATATGTTTCATCACTAAACCCTTTAATCAAAACCAATGCAAAAAAAAAACAATTGAAGCAAAACATGATGAGAAGGTCCTGATATCTTCTTTTTGGTAAACCATATCATTGAAAACCAGTAAGTAAATAAATCTACATAACCCTGCCTAAACATAACCCTTAAGTCCTTTAATTTCAGACAAACCTGGTAAGGATGAATTACTGATTATATGCACCACCATGGGAAGAATAACCTCTGGCATCTATATCACTCACACAACCATGTGAATAACGAAGTTTGAAAACAATACACAAATAGTAAAGTGTTAGAGGTGTAGTACTGCCATTTATCTTTTCCGAGGTACTGATGTATGACTATTATCCCGAGGTCACAGGCCAAGGGATAATAGTATCATAGTCAGTACCGCCGGATGGATAGAATGCACTGCTTCACACAAAAAAACATGTAGTACTTGTTTTATTACATCTTACCACGACTACGGGTATGAGGTGGTAGGAGAAATAGTAAGAAATAACCAATGGGGAAGTAGCTTGTAGTAGGCCAATGATCAGGCATAGTCAGTTCATGAATACTTATATGAGATGTAATAAATACAGACTCAATGAAACTGTCTGAATATTCAAAACAACAACAGAAAAAAAAACTAAGGGACAATATCCATACTATTTGAATACCAATATCGTGTTGGATATTTTGAAAGCCAAATTTGCCACTGGAATCGCACATGGCACAAGAACTCTAATAACAAAACCTAATAACCCAATTTGACTGTAACACATTTCTCTTTATGATTTAGGGATTTATAGTATTTATTGAGCATATCTGCGAGGCAATATTCCTAGCTCTATGAAACATCCATGAATAAACATACAATTGGACTAAAATGATCATTTAAAGTTCTACAATATATACAACAAACACTAACAGGAAGCTTATGTCTATTTAGACTATGCAATTTACGGTGACAAGCCCAGGAGTATTACGGAACAAAGCTTGAGAGATTTAAGTGGCTTGCCTCCTAAAACACACAACTAAGTGGCCAATTTCAGTTTATGGAGAAAGGAATGGAACAAAACTATGTTACCTGTTTAAGGCTTTTACAATCCCCTGTTTTAAAGTATTTACAATTCCATTTTAATGAAGAATTTCCTTGGGGGAGGTTCTTAGAATACAAAAATTGCGAAATTGTTCAAAAACTTTTAATAAAAGTTTTCTTATAACTGGCAGGAGCATTTCATCCAGAAGAGAATCTCTGGTTTGAAAACATTTATGGAATTTTTTCCACAAAAATGATAAAACAGCCATTTGAATGGAAATTTGAAAGAGATGTTACTACACTCTCTAACTCAATGATCTTTCTCTCCCTCTGGAAATAAATATATAATCGGCAAAACTAGTCTGACCAAGTGTCCTCATGGGCTTTATCTTAATCCCTTCCAACTCTAGTTTAATGTGATGACAATCACGCTAGTTTAGATCTTATTACTGTCTTGTGGTATCTATAGACCGACCAAACGCTGACGTCTAATAACCACAAAGTGGCGGATATCGTCTTAACCACAAAAAGGCGGACTTCATCTTCCAAAAGTTTTCAGTTAAAAATCTAAAAAAATTGATCATCTAAGCACATCATTTGAGACTTGCCTGTAAAACAATGTATTCTATTACCTTTCTGATGTACTGGTTTCAAAATATGACAAGTGTTCACTCTAGAAAATTACAATTTATCTGATCGGACGCAACACATGGAAAGGGGAAAGTTTGATTTGTTTACGTTCGTCATGACTGTAGTACAATGCTACGATCATTACTGCTACGAACAATGACTGCTACTGATGTATGCTACATCCGGGAAGTTGAGTCTGAATAAGAGATAAATCACCCGGATGCGTAGGTGGATCTATTGGTTGATGAGTTAATGTGAGATTTACTAGTAAAAATCTACTCAAAGAAGTTCCCTCAAATTAAAAAGCTTTCAAGCAGCTCTTTTGAGGTTTACAAGTTAGTAATTAAAACAAATTTAGGTCACACAAAAAAATTAAACACTTTGGGAAAACATGATGCATTTGTACCAAATACTAACACAAGATTTGGGTCAATATTACATAGAAAATACTTTTCTCCTTTCATCACTCATCACTGTTCAACTGCAAGAGACCTGCAAAATACTGTAAATGGGGATATTTTCGCGAGCAGAATTTTTTTGCGAAACATGTCAATCATGACCTTCTCGCGCATGTTAAATTAGCGCTTTTAAGCTTTATCACATTGACCTACACATAAAATAAACAAATTCACAAGGTGCATTATTCGCGGTTACATGATTATCCCGAAATTCAAGGAAATTTAACCTTCACAAAAATATCCCCGTTTACAGTAAACTATCAAATTAAAGTGAGGCCACTGTCCGATTGTTAAATATTAAACATAGCAAATTGATCACCAACTTTCCTGCTATTTGTTCAACATAGTGCTACAAATTTCAAGCTTTATGTTCATTGAAAACAGGTGAATACACAAAAGCATGGATGACATTTTACACGGATTTGCAGTAAATGCCGGGATGGGGCACTCACCGATATGGGCAGAATACCATATATATCCTGTAGCAAGATCAAGCCCCACCCCTTTTCACAACTCTCCTATCAGTCTAGACACCCTCTGTTGCAGCATGTTTTTGGCCACATGACTTCGAGCAATGGTAACACACTTTGACTGCTACAAGAGAAATTTGTCAATAATTCACCGAATTTTTAGCTTTGCTAAATTTTGTTTCATTGATCTAACAAAGTTGACTAATTATAGTTCATTACGACATAATTCACCCAAAAAACTATGTTTGTTGGACCCACAGTCCAGCGCTCAGTGTTGGACTTCTCTTCGTACAAAGAACCTCCCCCAAATAAATGCCTATAGCATGGGTGACATTTAATTAGGATGTGAAGACAATGACACATTACATTTAACATGTTTAGAGAGTCTTTACTGTATGTTTACGTGATGGATGCCAGGCTAACCAGTCCAACATGAGCAGAAAAAGGTCATGATTTATTTTAACATTAGAACATTCTCTTTTTATCCTCTCTTTCCAAACGAATCATTCGTCTTCTTGACACATATCTTAACGTTGAGCTCACATTTTACACCTGCAACTCCATTGCTTTACTAAATGAAGGATAGAGAATCTCTTTGAAAACAAATTGTAACATATTTTGTTATACCTACGTGTTTTTTAAGTAATGGCTTTGCTCGTATCATAAGAGCTTCCCAAAACCGTTTTGTTCAACAAAGCATTTTAGAGAGTCCAAGCCTCAACAATTCATAAAAATAGTTTTATAACTTCCAAAATTAATAACTCTTTTGACTCAATATTTATGGTGCATTTCTAATTTTAAAAAATTCAAAGTGTTTTCTTGTTATATTTATAAGCTCACCACACTCGTGGGATCGGTAAAACACTCCCAGAAGTCAAAAAATAAGGCATGTATTTTAAAAAAATCCTGTAAGTTGAGAGAAAATCATAAAAACCGTGATATGATCTCTTAATCTGACCTGAAAACAACTGGTTTATTTCAGCATCTTTCCGTTACTTAGGTAATATCATACACCAATCAATCACAATCATGCTATTGATAGAGGTCTTGATGTCAGCTTACAAGAGAGGATATACCATCATGCATTGCTTCCTATGGGATTGTTTGTATTGGAATGTATGCTAGTAGCTAGTGATGAAATGACCCTATAAACAACATAAGCGGGTTTTTTTCTTCCATTTTGAGTTTCATTACTACCTACTTACATAATATCCTGTACAAAATGTCCATGTGAAGCAATGCATGGTGGGAAGTTCACAATATCTTCTCATTCAGCATACTCTGTATTAGTGTGATGGATTACATCTTAATCTACGTCAAAGTTAACACAAATTTAACAGTAAAATCATTTTGTCTAATGTCTATTTTAACGAAAATATTTGTCAAATTAAAGCTACACATTCAAAAACCTTTCAGCATAAAGTTGAAAATCCACATCACATACCCAGGAATGTTCATGCAGAGTGCACTACACTAAATAACTAGCGCTCACAATCCGGCATTTCTAAAATCAGCAAAATTGACTGCCCTCTCCTAAATGAGGACCTCAAAACTTATGGAAGGGCAATATGTTTGGTCAATATTTTGTTCTAATTATAGAGTTAGGTTTATTCAAAGATGCTCCGATGCCATTTTTGATCTCTAGATTACTTTGTTAAAATTTAAAGGGTTTTCCTTAATTTGCGTCTGATTCTGGTAATACAAAATTCGGTTGTCAGTGATAGGGGCGTTATTACTTCAGCGTTCAGTATCTTGAAAATTTTGCCTTTATGGTGTATTTATATCATCATTTTGTGTTAAAAGAGATCATAATCAATTGAGAAAAGGCAGTGTTGAAGCAACCGGTTGCTTTATTATTGAGTTTTTGGGTGATTTTAGGAAGCCATTTTGTACAGTATGTCAATGGGAAGCTATTTTGTGGTGGTGTGGTGCCTGATGCTTTTTGTGTCCAAGTGACCCATTGAATTACCAATTCAATGAGTACTTAATGCAGAGTGTATGAATTTAATCTAACTTTTCACTAGATATTAATTGGGTCTCATCTAAACTTCTTTTAATAGTCTGTGGCACAGATAGTTTTTGAAGTCAAACCTTCACTGAAACCAAGTTAAAAGTAACCAGGGATATAACATCCTGCTCTTTGCAAAGCTAAAAACACATGTGGGATCAACAGTTTAATGTTCAATCCAGGAGACAATGATCTCTCCTGAAATATAGCGCCAACCCCAGATACTTCATCATGAGAAGTGTACAAGATCTAGATTATCTTATTGGATAAACGACTCGGCAAAGTTGTTGAAAATTAACCCTGGTATGCCCCCACCAGGAAATGAAAACCCAGGCTAAGGACAAGAAACTTGAGCTTGCACACCCCTACCCCGAGACCACTACCTTCGGCAAAAAAATTAATAAATTGTTTAGTTGTCCTTTTCTGATGTGGAGTGGGTGGGTGGAAAAACTTTTTGGCACTGAACAAGGAATAACTTGTAGACTTGTAAATTTGGATGTTTACCTATTATACCACTTCATTCATGTTTTATTAAAACCTGATTTAGAAGTGTCAAAAAAAATTTCTGCATTTAGAGCACCAAATTTTTAAAAAAATCTTGAATTTCAAATATTTGGCACGATATTCTTTTGTACAGTAAAACCCTTTTTCCCAGTTTCAGAATTAGGGGCGGGTGGTCGAGGACAACCAAACAATATATATTTTTTGGCTTATAGTGTTCCTCAAACACTGTCATTAAATTCAAAATCCACAGAATATACAACTAACTTAGTGGAAGATATACTATAAAGTCAACCAGATTTGTTGGCGTAGGAGGACCCATAAACAAATAACCACTTTGAATTTTGACCCAAACTTTGGGCATTACTGTCATCAAATAAGCTTCAATATCAATTTAACTACTAACCCTTCAAATTGCAGCTAGAAAATGGGGCAATGGCCTGGATCTGTCATATTCTCTTAATATCTCACGTCATACCTTTATTTATCACTTGGTTGACAAGAATTCTTGAATCCCATTGGTCGAATGCTCAGGTAATATTCGTATTGCGTGTTTTAAGTCTAAAACACGCAATACGTATATTACATTGGCATTCATTCATATTGTGTGTTTTAAGTCTAAACATAATCTAGGGTATTTAGAGAGTTATTAAAGCCAGAATCAGAGCCTGAAACTGTTGTTTTTTGTTACAATCTTGCATTTATATGCATCAGCTACTGATTTTAACTCAAACATCGCCTATTAATATATATAGATCTCTATTTATCACACATATCTTTCATATCACAATTTCTTTGTAGTCAGTTCCAATTAGAGTTTGATGTATAAGTCAATTTGATTTCCAATGTGATAAATGATTCAAGTGGACTCGAATGACATTTCAGTATTATGGCCAGGCCAGTGTACTTCAAGTGACATTTAAGTAAAGCGTACCACTCCAGTAAAGATTTGATTCCAACCATCCATGCATATTTCAGTCCATGGATTACTGAGAGTTGTTAATACATTTTGAGAATTAATATTATATGCGTAATTTAAAGATGCATGAATGATTTAATGTATTAACTTATTTCTAGACTTGAGGCTTCTAATATAAACTCTTTGCATAATATGATGGCTCACCCTGAAAGGGGGACTTTGAAGATGATATCAATATTGATTTTATCATCTGTTACAGCATTGCTAAGCTTTAAAATGACACCTTACTTGTTGAACAAATTTTACAACAGAAATCTGCTAGAAACTCATATTATATTTGCTGCCAGTGTCTTGAAAAGTGTTCCGTCGCAAAGTCCCCCTTTTCGGGGTGAGCCATCACATAATGTGTATATGAGATGAGGAGGCTAGGGTGACCAGCTATCATTTTTATAAAACAAAAATATGTTTAACACAGACACATGTTGTGTAATGATAGTAGCCTACAACCAGTATCAACTGATCTTTAACGCTTACTCATGTTCTGTTAATTATGGCCAGTTATAACACAAGTTCCACCATATTTAATCTTAATCAATTCATATAAGATTATCAACAAATCCATTGAAATTGTTTCACTTCCTGCTGATATATTTCAGCTCTTATTATTACAATGAATGATCGTGTTTTCTGACAAATCTATGATAATGCTATGACTGTATTTGTAAATTTAAAATTGTTGGTTTGAAAAATCAAATGTTTATGGAATCCCTGTTTAATGTCGCCAAATTTGCAAGTATCAGTTATTCCCCATTATGCCTGAATTCAATAAACAGCAAGGCATTCACACACTCATGTGAGCTTACCACCCACAGCTTAATTATGATCAAAAATACAATCAAGAACTGACAAACAGCTTAATTATGATCGGAAATTCAATCAAGACCTGTCAAATAGCTTAATTATGATCGGATATATAATCAAGAACTGACAAACAAGTTTATTATGATCATCATCTTTGTTTTGTTATTTTTACAGTTTGCAACCAAATTTAAAAGAAAACACTAACAGATTCTTGGAAAAAATATAGGTTAACTTCTTGCATTGCCATGCAAGGCGAGAACACCCGACCATAACCCCATTCTCTCTCAGTGTGTGGTAAGGAACATCAAGGTTGTAATATTTTTTCTCTCGGTGTGTGGTAGGGAGCATTTAGGTTTTAACCACTATCAAGGAAGTGTGGGCGTATAACTACTCTACTTGATGAGAATAACAACACACCTGTTGAATGGATGACCTATGACTT
>JXSR01S059521.1:0-13720 GCA_000969725.1 Ophiothrix spiculata | reverse complement strand
CAAAAAGTGAGACAGAGTAATGGCGTCGGTTGGTGACCTGAGGTCAGGACTAGTCCATTTCATTTTATAGGGGTGCTATAATGCTTTGGGTCATACCACTCCGTAGAGAGGTATGCAAATTAGTTTCAGTCAACATCGTTTCAGAGGTAATCAGCCCAGTGTAATAGTTTAATGTTTTCTAGGTGAGGTTTACATTGTATGAAATGGAAATGTCCACTTGAAATAAAATGTCTTGATTTTACATATTCTAACATGTCATCATGCTTCGAGAATCGAACTTTAGCTCTTGGTGTCCTATGAACTTAAAACTTAAGTATTAATTTCAAACCAAAAATAAGGACAACTGAAAACAGGGATGGTATGGATTTTTGTAATTTTGCCTGAATTTGCCTGAAAATGTGAATTTCCCAATACTTTTGAACAGTGGAGATACAAACATTTTGTTTGAATTCAGGCAAAAACCTGAAGATAATCATGCCTGGAAAATATGTTCTTTTTGATCCTGCAATAAAACAAAATTGTCAGGGTCCTAACCCCGGGGGAGCGTACTTAGTGGAAAGGTGGGTGTAAGGACGTGCGGCCGAGAACGGTTGCATTTTTCACCTCCCAAGTTTACCAAAGGCCCCTCAAAAATTTGAAAAATGGTTTACAGTACGGTTGCATTTTTTCAAAAATGACCATTTTTGGCCCAATTTTTCCTTTGATTTACCTATTGATTGCCAAATTGGGCTTTTAAGGTGCAATTTACATTGTAAAAATGTACTGAACGGTCTAGATAACAGTTGTTTCAGTCACATTGGTTTACATATGGGTAGCATTTTTTCGCTTCCTCAGGTTTACAAAACGGGTGGTAATCGAAAACTCCGGCCGCGCGTCTGTACCCAACCGAAATCTGAGTACCCCCCCTCCCCCGGGTCCTAATTTTACTGGATATTTAGTCAAATGGTCACACAGTTCTAAAATGTTTATGCTTACCTGTAATACACTGGGTAATTATCATTATCTACCCTGAACATGATGGTCTCCCCATACTTAAGACAAACAGACGGGTTAACAATCCCAGCAAAGGTGGACGTGTCCGTTGTAGTTAGCAGATGTCGTCCGGTGTGGTTGCCGCTGTCCTCCCACAGCAGCCGACGTCTTGCCACTGGTGCGGAGGTAGTTGTGGCACTTGATAATAGCGCGGTTAAGTTGAGTTCACCTTTGGCGTTATCTGCGAGGAGGCCGACGATCGTGTCGCCATCGGGGTCGTAGACACCAGTGATGCCAGTTGCTGTAAGAAATAAAATATGAAGGTTATGCTATGCTACTATTTAAAGGGACATTGGACAAAAATTCAAAATTCTATTTGTGGATGATTTACACTTAATATGTTAGAAAACAAGCCAATTATTAGATATAGGAAAATTTTTGATCAACACTTTGGAGAAAAGTAAAAAAAAAATCATTTTATTTTGTTTGCTGATCTTGGGTATGAGGTTATTCTCTAAACTTATTTATTGATGCTATATATCAAGAAAGAGCCAAGATTGGTTTGTAAAATATTCCTTCCACATCATAGAGCGTGGATAAATCAAAAGAAATTAGGGCGTTTGTATAAGATCTCCTGAAAAGGCCAATTTAAAAAAATCAATTATAGAGGGCAATATTTATCCTTGCCGTTAACAATAATTAAAAATAAATCTAAATATTTTGATATATAGGGTTTGAATTCGACAATGAAATTTGCTTGTTGTCATCATTACTGCTAATACTACAATTGATGTAAAAATCTCAAAATGCTTGGGGAAAAGTTTGGGGATGATGCTGAACTTGTCCAATACCCCTTTAAATTCATCCCCAGAGATTTCATAACAAAGCCAATAAATATTGAAAAAGGTATGGACTAGAAACCGTTCATCCCTCTGAAACAAACAACCCTATCAATTGAATAAATGGATACAAAACCAAAAGACAAAAACCTATCTACCTTGCCAAGTTTCCTACACCCTACGCCTTTTCCTAATTAAATTTTCACCTTGACCCTGAAAAACATCCAAGCATTAATGAGCAAAAGCATATCTTGTCTTTTGCCAGAACCCAAGAGTTATGAACTAATAAGCAAAATGAACTAATGAGCAAAAGAACTTTTCAGTATAGAGCTGTCACCCAAAGATGTCCATTCTTCTCGGTCACCGTATGAATTTCTAAGTGATATGATTATAGGGTGCGATAGTAGGGGTGTGGTAGTTTTTCAATTTTTTCACTTGGTGGGATTACGTGCACTTGGGAGAAATAGGCAAAATACTGTCATGCGCATCAGGTTAAAGAAAGCAAGTATCGGGAACGGGTCTATAAGTGCCATGGGTTCCAGACCAAATTATGAAATTGCGTCAGCACTTGAAGAATGTTACGTGAATGCGTAATAATGCAACGCAGCATTCTGATTGCACTTGAACACACTTAAACAAAAGAGTAAAGGATGCTCAACTAGCTCAATGGTTGAATTTTCAGTCAAAAGTACTTTTCGGTTGCTGGGTGTACAGAGCAAAAAATCTTGTACAAAGACTCTTAAAAAAATACTGGAGATTTATAGTAAAATAAAAAAATCAATTGCAGGTGATTTATAGTGCACTACGCGGTCCCCCTGACTTGTAATTCCACACAGCCTCAGCACACTTTACAGAGCAGTTCAAATGATTGGGTTAAATCACTACCTGGACTCCCTGGGGCCAAAGGGCTTACTGCAGCCTACATATTGGCGCAACCCTAGCTTGAGCAATTAACACCCTCATAGAATATACAGTTTTCGCACACTCAGCTCCCAGCTGGACTCGAACGCGGAATGATCGATATCTTATGTTTAACAGTCTGAGAACTAATCGACTGAGCTAGCGAGAAAACAATAGTGCGCTATGCCTCCCAGATTTGTAATTCCACTCGGCCTCTGCACACTTTACAGGTGTTCGCTGACCACTGTGGCCCAAGTAAGCTCCATTCCACACCAAGCATCATTTCAAGTTCTGCGGCAACCTCAAGGGGCGCTGAACCTTGATCAGCCCACATACCCACCATCGCTGCCCGGATCAGCTCCCCGAGTTTCGTACAGGTTTCCACTTTTAGGCACCAGCGGGGTTCGAACTCGGGACCTTCCGCTCCGCAAGCGAGTGCCTTATCGATTGAGCTAACTTGACTGCATAAGGTAGGGCTTGAACTCACACTTTAACTGATCTTACACCTACATGGCAGTGCCCACAGGGATTGCTAGATTTGAACAAGTTAAATGAGCATGACCCAATTGCTTCAACATTTTTCAAACTTTTTGAGTTTTTGGTACCAAAATGTGCTCATATTTTTCTCATAATCTATGTTAAATTTCACGGCTGAGTTAGGTTCCATTTTGAAGATATGTATGAAATATGTCTAATTATGTTAACCATAATTAAATTTACATAGTAACATATGTGCAGGTCTGAAGTACAAAACTATCCATAAAATGAAAATGGTTTGACCAATTTAGCTGAAATTTGAAACTTAGACCTCCTGAGTGGTCATCTTTCATGTCATTGAAACTAAATTTTCAAGTTTGAGAAATTGGACTAAGCTCCTTTAAAACTTACAGTTAACTTGCATGACATGCATTGTAAGAGAAGAGTTATCAGAGCTTTCACACTGGTCAGCAGTCAGCGCATTCTGGGAGTTGATAACTTTAGTCAGCTGACTCACTGGAATGTCCGCCTGTATATCAAAAAAAAAGAAAAAGAAAAAAGAAAAGAAAGAAATATAAACATAACATTAACAAAGCCTTTTTTATATAAGCATTGAAGTGCTGTTGCCTGTTATGCTACTATACAGTTCAAAATAAATAAGTCCCCCCTAAGGAATATTGATTTTTCTGGAAAACAGTTAGGCCCTGTAATATGTTTCAAATTGTAAAATGAAGGTTAGAATGATATAAATTCAACGTGCACTGACGTTTTGCACAACACTTAACCGTCTAACTAAAATGTTCCCATTTTTGAAATTTCATGACGAATCAAATGTTGCAGTTTCTTGTATTGGAATATGAAAATTGATGAAATTTTAATTGTAAGAAAAAATCAAGAGTACTCATTATTCAAATGTTAAACAATTGTTAGGATAAAAAAGGACGGTGCTTGATCATTCATGGTTGAATTAACATAACTTACGGGTTTATGATTTGAATGAACGTAAATTGAAAGTGACATCTTTCAGAGGATTCTGCTTTTAAAAGTGCTTAGATTGTTTTCTCAATCAATTTTACCTTTAAAAGATGTTGAATTTGACACAGAAATTAATGTTTCAATGCTTCTTTTACTTGATTTTGAGAAAATGGAAAACTCTTTTATGCCATCGATAACTGCAATTTCTACGACAATTAGGCCTAAGGACGTTTTAAATGTTATCTACACTTACCTGATATCCATTCAACCGTGTACAAGCCCCCTGCCTTTTAATTCACAGAGGTAATAAACATTTGAATATTGTTTACTACGAGGCAGAGTTAAAGGTTTTCCATACATTTAAAATTTGAGAATTTTTTCATATTCATATACAGAAAAATTACAACTTTTATTTCACCATGAAATTTCATAAATGATGACTTTTCAAGAAAAATGTTACGTGTTTTGTGAAACTTTATTGCACACTGAATTTGTATCATTCCAACCTACATTTTATAGTTTAGAAAAAATTAAAAAGTCCAAAATGATTTCTAGAAAAATCAATATTCTTTAGGGGGGACTTATTTATTTTGAACTGTATATATGTGACTGACATTAGGGGAGGGGTGAGGGAGGAGGTTGGGAAGGGGGTACTCACATATGTAAGGTATACGGGAACATGCATCCTAAATGGGGGAGGGGGGTTACATAAAATCTGTAAACCTGGGTCCCATTTTTGGCCCCAAAATTCCTAAACATGGGTCACATTTTCATGAAAAGCCACTATAATGGGTAGAAAATCACAAAATTTTCTGGGCTCGCATCCACAAAATATTGAAAAATTAAGATTGTTTTTGGAGCAAAATCCCTATCAGTGGCTCTTGAAATGGTTTTTCAAGAGCCACTGATCCAAGACTGAAGACTATACAATGTGCAATCAAAATATATGACAAATGGCAGCTATTGCAAGATACGACTTTCTTGCACTCACATGTCGACACATTGTAGGAATAATCAAATCTGCACATTCACAAAATGTTGTCAATCTATAAAGTGGTATGACACATCAAAGTTCACATCATCATAGAAAATCTATAAATGCTACTGGTTTGGCATATTTTATTTGTTAGACTGTTTATTTCCCATGTGCAAATACACTTAGGCAATGGTCAAAATAAAAACCTGTTAAGTAGGGCTGAGGTATTCCATTGTGTGTGTTTTTTAATTGAATTTTGTGGATTTTCAAGTATTTTTGTTTCATTTTGTCAAGAACGATCTGATTGCCTGTGAGACAATTTTTTGTCCATAGCTTTGGGGATCTTTGCAAGTGTGATTTGTTGTGTTAGAGAGATTGCACAAATCGTAAATGTGAACAGAAACAAGTAAATGTGAACAAAAAAACAACAACATTCAAATGTGAATCCATGCAGCATCATTAATATAGAAACCCACCTTTTCCCCATCAGGGTAGTTGACCCTCAGGTACGGTGGGTCATCGCACACCATCTCAATTCTATTACGCTGGTTGAGACGACACTCTAGATCGCACACTTCCTGTAGATCGTCTACTCTACATACACAGAGGGCAAGGGTCATGTCATATCCGAGATAATCATCTGGTGAGGCGCATCCACCCTGAAACAAACATGGTTTAAGAATGCTTAAAACCTAGTTATATATCACAATTAGGGCAAGGGTCATGTCATATCCGAGATAATCATCTGGTGAGGCGCATCCACCCTGAAACAAACATGGTTTAGGAATGCTTAAAACCTAGTTATAAATCACAATTAGGGCAAGGGTCATGTCATATCCGAGATAATCATCTGGTGAGGCGCATCCACCCTAAAACAATACAAACATGGTTTAGGAATGCTTAAACCTAGTATGAATCACAATTAGGGCAAGGGTCATATCGGAGATAATCATCGGGTGAGGCACATCCACCCTGAAACAATACAAACATGGTTTAGGAATGTTTAAACCTAGTATGGATCAATTCAGGGCAAAGGTCATATCCTATCTGAGATTATCATCTAAAGAAGCACTTGCACTCTCATATAAATTGATAGAAATATGGTTTAAGAATGTGCAAAACCTAGTTATAAATTACATTTTGGGCAAGGGTCATGTCATATCCAAAATAATCATCTGGCAAGGCACATCCACCATGTTTTGAAACAATACAAACATGGTTTAAGAATGAGTAAAATTTAGTTATAAATTACATTTAGGGCAAGGCTCATATCCAAGATGATCATCTGGTGAGTCACATCCATACTGTTATGTAACAAAACAAACATGTTTTAACAATGTGTAAAACCTAGATATAAATCACATTTAGGTCAAGAGTATCTCAATTTCGAGAATCATCGGGTGAGGCACATCTACATAAACTGCTATGAAACAACACTCAAATTAGTTTAAGGAAGTATATAAAACCTAATCATATTTATTTCAAGGGTCATGTTGTATCTTCTATAATCATTTACGCACATCATATAGTTATGAATTTAACAATATAAACATGGTAATCAGGAACCAAAATTTAGTAACGACTAAATTTACTTGAATATATGAATCAAAATACTGAAACAAGTTGAAATAGTGAATGTTTCTGAGAAAGATAAAGATCAATTTTGCATTCTAACAGTGGTGCACAGTGCTTGGAATTCTCTTCGGTACTGGAACAAAATTCACATTGTCAATCTACTCGAGAGTGCAAATCCAGATGAATGAGCATCTCCTTAAGCCACTTTGCAGAAGACTCTGGCTACACAGATGCCAGATCTGGACCTGCTGTACAGCACTCTGCCTACACGCGTAAGTGTAAGCGGTCTCCGGAAATGCGGATCTCAGATCTGGATCTCGGAGATGCGCATGCATCTGGATCTGCACTCCGTGTAGATTGCCCAAATGTATTATAAATATCAAAAAAAAAATGCAAGAATGATTTGGTTGTTACCTGGTTCTGGCAATAGTCCTCCCAGCCTAGGGCATCAAGGCAACTGCCTTCCTGCGTACGCGATGTTCCCTCGCCACATATTTCGTACACATGTTGAACACAATCTTGCTCTCGACCCACTTGTGTCTCGTAGCCTTGTTTACACAGGCATTTCCTGTCGCTTGGCTGAAAGAAAGCATAAACAATAAACCTTCATTTATTAGAAGATTAAATCAACAGTGGTCTCACTTGGGCTAAATTCCAAATAAAGCCATAGGAGGGGGAATTTTGGAATTTTTATTAAGTTCTTAAGATGCTGGAATGGAGGAAATTGAGTCTTAAGATCACCTGGATCTTTTAGAAATACTAAGATTTGGCAAATATCTAATAAAAAATTGGAAATAAATTGAAGAAAATATGTCACATGTGGTATCTTAACCATTATTTGTTTACACTGTGATAGAATTTCTGAATACAAAAACTCCTCTCATTAACCATCCTACTGTTCAAACCTTTACTTCACTTGAAATTTTAGGCTTAGTTTCAGGGTTAGAGTCAAGGTTTTTGGGTGGATTAAATGTAGTTTAGTTCACACATAAGTTTTAGGGTTAGGTGCGGAGCTTGCCCGAGCAGTTAGAGCCCGGGTCTCGTAATACAGAAGTTATGGGTTTGAGTCCTGGGCACTTAAGTTTACGCCTCCTCGTTTCCTTGGGCAAGAAACTTTACTCTAATTGCTCTGTGGTTCGTAAGTCATGTTAAGCTGTTGGTCCCCTGTGCAAATGCTTCTTCCTGGGTTGCTACATACAGTATATACCTGGTGTTTTGGGAATACTTTGGGGCTAAGATCAAGCTTTGAAAAACTCACGTAATATATTTACCCCTTAATTCAGCAAGTTATTTTTAGTTTCACTTACAGAGTATAATAGAGAAAATTTTTGAACCTATTTTAGAAAAGTATTAGCTAACCATATCAAAAACAAAATAATAAATTGTACATACCTGAAACTGTTTGCCAGCCCCATTACAAATACATATAGATTGGCCAGTCTCTGGCTGATAGGCTTCAGCTCCACAATGGAAGCATGCTCCTTGACCCTCCAGATGGTTGAAATGGTCAACGGGACACACCTCACAGTCCTCCACTGCTTCACCATACTGCACGGAATTGAAGGTGCCAATTGGACACAGTGTTGGTGAGGATGAGTTCATAGGGCAGTAATAACCTGTGGGTAAAAGGTTAAAAGGTCAAATCACGATTAAAGGTTAAAGAACCTAAATGATGTACAGGATTTAAACAATATTTTAAGTACCACATGTACACAAGGTTGTTAAATAAATTCATAAGGCTGTAGTTATTTGAAGAAGTGAATTCAATTATTAAAATTGTCTTTTCAACTATTATCCTTTAGCATATAGCTTTCAATTGAATTCAATCTTATTTCTATAAATAGTAAAATCATTTTGGATAACATGACTAACAATTAAGAAACACTTTTCCGACCATGGAATACGTTTCATAATACTCAATCAACAAGTACCTAAGGAAAGTGATTACTACTTCACTTCTAACCATGAAGTATTTCCATCCTTTCAAAAAACATGCGTACTATAATATAGGACTAACTTCATCAAGTTGTTTATGTTCTGTTTAAGTCTTTGCACATATTTAAAAAGTTTAAACAATATCTATGATTTGTATACTACTTACCAACAGGGCATGGGTATGAGTTTGTAAAGTTCACTCCATGGAATGTAGAATTATCATCTGGCGTGTCAGTAGTAGCACCCTCTAGACATACGACGCCTGCCTGGCATATTGAACAATAAGCACGGTCTGGATGGTCGCCATAGGAACCGGACGGACAGATCTCGCAAGTGTTGTCAAATGTGACTTGTCGTGCATCGTCCTTCTGCTTGTATCCCAGTGGGCATTTGGTTGGAGTTATAGCACCTAAAGTACAAACAAAAATCCATGGTAATGTTAGTACATGTATGTGAAAGTAAAGGAAACGTATGTGATTGATAACTTTACTTGATTTGTTTAAAAGCAGATTTCTAAAAGAGTAGAACTTTGCTAATTTGGGGTTTCGTGAAAGTTGGCAATCATCAGGCAGATGACATATGTGACCCGTCATATCGAAAGGTACCTTAATATCGGCATACGAAATTACGAAATACAGGCCATTGAAGATAAGCATAAAATTCCCATTTAGAGTGTTAATAGGAAGAAAAAGGGTATAATTTGGCTTTGATATGCCTGCAACATTATATTTGACTGCCCCCCCCCCCCCCCCGGGAAAAATGCCTTGAAAACTAGAAACAGAAAAAAGGTTCCAAGTTGAAGACACCCAAAGTTTTTTTTTCTATTGACTATCATGATTTTGTTCCTCTACACCAGTGGTGGGCAACCTACGGCCCGCGGGCCACATGCGGCCCGCGAGCTCTTTTTGTGCGGCCCGCCAAGCTCACAAAGGATAAAAAAAAAATATCAACATTTTAAGGTATCTCCAAATAAGAAGTCATATTGCTCATGGAATAAACTTGTCATCTTCTTCTAATATTCATCCAAAGTTGAAAAAATCGCTTGTGTAAACCCATGCAAATTGTTTTTCTTAACAAACACAATATTCATTCTAAATTAGCTAAGGCTTTGTATTTTCGAAAACGTCGGATGTAGTGGAGTACACCACAGTAACGAAAGTTTTGGTGGCTGATGTTTTGTCGGGTTAACTAGTTGTTATAAACTTCTATATGACTGAAATACATTTATATAGATACAAGTAAATAATTTGTTTCCCGTACTAAGCAAAGAAAATGTCCTCGGTCTTCCATGAGATTTTTCAAAATATATATTGCTAACTTTTAACTTGCACCAGAAATTCCTAGGTAGGGAACACTTTCCTTGATACTACCATAGAGAAATTTGAATTTAAAAATGATGTATTAGTTTGCCCTTTGGAGATCAAACATAGGGGCATTTAAAGTAACATTTTGCAGAAAAAGAGGATATTATAGGTGTGACTAGGAAAATTGAACTTTTTGAGGTTTAAGTTTAAATGGGGTGCATTTCTCAAAATATTGTGGTGCAAATTTCGATTGACGCATCGTTAAAAAGAGTTGATTTAAACGTCAAAAATGGGACGGGGGGATCAGATAGTAGAAAATGATATCGGTCCTACTATTGAAACTCCCTCCCGTACAAAACCAAGTATTCCATTATATGTCTCAACGAGTTCTTTTAGTACTTGGATGCGGCCCGCGAAAAATATCAGAAATTTTTTGTGGCCCGCAGTAATAAAAAGGTTGCCCACCACTGCTCTACACAAAAAGACAGCTACTAAGACAATGGGCATTTGACTAAATTACTTCCATAATATAGTTGAATTAAACCATTGTATACTACATCAACCACAAAATAACATTCCATGCAACCTCAATACACTTAAGAAAATGCTGCCTGTAGAGGTGGGCGCGTGTGGCCTAGCAGAACAGTGCAGGACTCATAATCAGAAGTTTGTGAGTTCGAGCCTCGCTAGCGTCAACGTGTTGTGAATCTGGGCAAATCACTTTATCACACTTGCCTCGTTGACCCAAGCATATTGGGGAGCTGTTTAGGGGGGAATATTATAACCTAAGTGCTGATAGGTCTGCGCCAATGGCTGCAAATGGCTTAGTTTAATGCAAAATGGTTCTGACGATTCCCTTGTACGGCGGTAATAATGGCCAGCGCTATGGTACTACGGTGAATAGCATATTTAAATGCTGTGTATTATTATTATTATTATTTGGAAATCAAATTTGAGTAAGGACCAACAGATCAGCTACAGCTGACAGGACATGAATATAGAAATTTAAGACATACAGACAAGACATACCTGGACAGTTGGACGACATATTACATTCAGCGCCGCTGCAGTAATATCCAAGCGGACACGGCTCTGGGTAACTGGAGTTAACAGGGCAGTAGAACGCATCTGGGCACGGCTGCTGAGTCATGGACCGATTGCAGTAATAACCTGAAATGGAACCAATCAATCATCACAGATTAAGTACTAGTATCTGTTTTGAAATGTTAATAGTAGTTACGACGAGGCTGGACGAGGATAAATCCTTGAGCAAGGATGACCTTTGCGGTCAAAGGTAATCCACGGTCGTCTTGTGTGTTACGGTGCAAAATTCGCCACCACTAGGCCAAATAGGTCGGTAAATAATTGCTTCTTTTCTAAGAACATCATGAATTTGACGATAGCATATGTCAACTAATGAAGAATTAAGTACTCGCTTGTCAGGTCTCGAAGCTGCTGTTGCAGAATTAGCTGGGGACTTTAAGAAGTTTGTTTCAACAAAGTCAACCCCAAAAGAAGAAGATGAACCCAACACCGGAGATTCGGTACAACACTGACTGAGCAATAATAGTAGTTACGACGAGGCTGGACGAGGATAAATCCTTGAGCGAGGATGACCTTTGCGGTCAAAGGTCATCCACGGACGTCTTGTGTGTTACGTTTTTTTCATTATGTTTCTAGTTTACAAAGGAATGGTGCTTCCATAAGAGGCATAATTGGTTGTTTTATGGTGGTGAATGTACCACATGAGATATGGCATATAACTGTATATAAACTGTGTTGGAAGTTTACATTTTCTGAGCCCAGCCTCGTCTATAACGTATGTTTCCTTCAAACAACCGTTATGTTAACCCATTTTCAACGTTTGTTCAGATGGCTTTGAATAACTGCTCTGACTAGACCTCCTTTATAAAGATAGTCCGAATAAGTCGTAGAGGCGGTTCTTTAAGGCTGGGGTAGACCTTCAAATGGCATAAACCGTTTTTGTACTCTAACTTTCAAACTAATTGCATAAACTATATAAAAGTATACATTTTTAGAACCAGATTTTTATCTTCAACATGATGATGATATTAAGTTTTTGACCAAAAATGTCAAATTTGACAAAAACATGCCAAAAACCATATTTTTTGCCCCCAAAATTTCTGGAAAGCCTAACTTAAATTTGCATTCGTGAAATTTTGAACTTTTTGGAAGTTTGAAAGAGTACAAAAACGGTTTATGCCATTTGAAGGCCTACCCCAGCCTTAATATGAGCACCAAATCACTGCCTGGGCAGCACCCATTGAATGGTTTGATATAGGTGGACATGGGATTGGATGCAGCAGGTCGCATATTCAATTCCCGTTAGAAAGCACTTATTTTTGACACATATATTTCCAAGGAGATTTAGAACAAAAGAGGGGTTAGGGTTAATTATCAATTAAATTACTCGTTTCATTCTAAAATTGTACCAATGGCTGCTAAAGGCCTACCTGGTTGACAATCTCTCTGCTCCCATGATGCCTCAGGGCAGAATTGTCCATCATCACATTCAATGCCATACTGACTAGCTGTGTCATTAGGGCAGTAAAACCCAGCAGGGCAATCGATGCACTCAGATTGAGCTGAAAAAACAAACAAACATGAAATAGAGTCCTTAGTTAAGGGCTTGGCTTGCAATCAGACTAGAGAAAGAGTACTGATAAGTTATGCATACATAAAAAGTTAAATTCAGACCATATGAACACCCTGAATTTGGACCATGCTTATAATTCATCAGGCACACCTACAATAGCCTGAAAACTAACAAAGAATGCGCTGATATTTTTAGGAGTTATTTAAGTTATCGTGGTGCAATCACATGGAATAAAAGAAATCAAATTATCCAACAGTGTCAATCACTTTAAGTATAATTGTTTAAATCATGTAAATAGGGGTAGCATGAGTTGGGTGTGTGAATAATGTGTGTTTTTGGCAATGGTGCTATCAATTAGCTCATTAATATGTGCAATTTATGATATTTTATTATTTAAAGAGCTTGTATATAATGTGCTCTCTTTTACTACTTGTTTCATCTAGTCTATTGTATCATCTTCTTATAATGGTTTTTAAATATTTGTGTAACCACGGACATGTGGGAGAACAATTTTGTGTTGAACATGTATACCGTGAATAAATAAAGATATTATTATTATTATTATTGTATATTATTATTATATTTGTTGGAAATTGGTCATATTCCTAACTGAAGTAAAGGTCTCAAACAGCTAAATTTCTTCACTTTTATGGGAGTGTTTTTTTCCAGAAAACAAGTTAAATCATTGGAAATATACACTTCAAGGACGTCATTTTTTACGATACCTAAAAATAGACCTCCCGGCCACTTTTCACTCATTTTCAACTACAGACGGCCGTACGTAGCACAGGATATGGTTTGCTGTAATGTTGTACTGTACCTTTTGATGCAACATATCACAAATCGTCCTGTGAGTGCAAGGAAGTCATATATGCAATGGCTGCCCTAAGTTATATTTATTTAACACCTTGTCACAAAATATGAAAAAGCCCTCAGAATTTCCCAGTCTTTTGTCAGTGACTTTTGAAATGGTTCTTCAGGTGACACTGTCACCTGAAGGACCATTTTAAGAGCCACTGGCCCAAGACTGGAGATTATACAGTGTGAAATACAAATTTATGACAAATGGCAGCTATTGCAGATATGATATTCTTGCACTCAAATGACGAAATGTTCCTACTAAATTAGAAAAATGTGATCGTTCATATGT
>JXSR01S059513.1:49269-71392 GCA_000969725.1 Ophiothrix spiculata | reverse complement strand
TGGGTCATTTTGACCACTAAATCAAAAAAATAATTTTACCATCCACCCACACGCTAATGTACACCCCTTGAGGATATGATTCCACATGGATGGAAAGCTGTAACAAGTTTTGCCCACAAAACGTTTTTTTAAGCATAATATTTGCTGTTGGCTGGTAGACTAATATAACATAATTCAAATAAACTTGGTCAGCAGTAGTGTAATGAACCAAGTTCAATATCTAAATCTCTTTTCTTTTCCCATGAAACACTGATCATTATCAAAATCAAAAATCAAAATGCTTGATGCAAAGTTGCAAACCAATACAATCTTGAAGGTTCAGTAAATCCAACGTCAAGATTTCTGAACCTTTATGCTACTTACATACCTGCCAACATTGTAAAACCCAAAATCAGGACAAAAAGGCCGAGCGCTTGCACGAGGCATTCAACTTTTTTACGACTTTGGCTCACATATATGTTCCAAGAGCATAAATATGTATTGAATACAGGTGGGTTTGTGACTTTCCTTATCTTTATTAAGGCTTTTTTTAAGGTTTTGGCCCAAATATATGCCACAAGAGCATAAATATTTACTGAAAACAGGTTGGGATTGGCCACTTTTCCTCGTAATTTCATTTTTTTTAATATCTCAAAATCTGGATGTCCTGATTTTTGGCAATTTTGAGAGTTGTAAATCGGGACAATCCTGATAAATTCAGGACAGTTGGCAGGTATGTACTTATACAAGCTTGCATGCATAAAACTCTCCTGACAAGATCCAAGACATTCCCCCAATGGTACAGTGCAGTGTGAAATAGCAAATTGCTATCAAGCTAGCCTTCATGCACATCAATTTTCCCCACACTTGTAAGATTTATAAGTTTCCATGTCCATCTGACCAATCACAAAGATACTTTCAATCTGACCAATCACAAAGATGCTTTCAATCTGACCAATCACAAAGATGCTTTAAATCTCCAACCAATCACATATGATGCATTCACCAAGATAGCAAATAGACCAGAAAGAAATCAAGACTGGACCTTTCATCATCATTACAATCATCATCATATACATCATCATCATTCTCATCATCGCTGGGGCCGGGGGCATGACCCTGGTCGAGGGCCGCTGCTTTGATCTGATCCCCTTTCATCTTCTTTTTCATCCACCTGTGAAACAACACGTCATTTGTAACAAAAACACAAAGTTGATGTGGTCGATTTTATTAAATTTTGAGTACACCATTCTCTGACTTGTAAACGAGCACCATTGATCTTGCAACATTCCTACAGGCATGATGATCGAGTCACAACAGGCACTGACCATATATGACACATGCCAAACTTTTGAGTTGAAGACAATGAAATTGATAAAGAAAGGGAAGGATGAAGGATAGATTGAGAGAAGACAGAAAATGGCAACCATGATGCACAAAATAGCTGATGGCAACATACACACACAATGCAACAATTCTTCAAATAGCAATCAAATCTACTTGAAAAGGAAAATCTGATCAATACACAGTATTAAGGGGGGAAAGCACGTTACTCAATTTTACATTTTTACAAGTTTATTTTGCAACATAACTTTTTAACAAAGTCCTTATAATAAAAGTATACATTTCCAGAAAGGAATTTTCACAAGGAACATGATGGTGATGGTGATTTTTGACCAAAAATCAAAATTTTTTGAGAAAATCACAAAAAACACATTTTTTGGCCATTTGGGCTTCCAACCAAGCTAAAAATAACAAATTTTAAAAAAATGACTTCAGAATGGGAATTTTTATTTTAAACTTGACCTGTACTAAAATCATTATTTTGAAGGTCTAGGAAAGGTGCATTCAAAACTTAAAAACTGTGTATTTTGAACTATAAAGGAAGGGATAACAAGCATGCTACTACAGAAAACTATGAGTGACACATCAATCAACAAGCATAAACCACAGCAAGCACATAATGCAAAGACCCCACACCAACAATTCCCCCAAATCACATCTGATTGATATTGAAAACGCTCCATTGATTCCTCAAAAGCTGATAACTCCTTAAATAAACTTCTTGAAGATCATGAAATGATTACTGCAAATTGACATTTTTGAGCTTTTGTAAATCAAATTGAAGAAAATACAAAACCTGGATGAAATGGGTATGCAATATACAGGGTGGTTCAAAAAACTCAAAACCCAAGTTCAAAGTCATTTTTTACTTAGCAATTGTACCTCTATCACCTTCAGTTGGCAAAGGCATCATGTGGGATAGGTTTTAAACCATTCCTGCATTTTTGGGCAAGTTTTGATCATTGGTTTTTAAGATACTGCCCATTATTAAAATATTGCTTCAAAGTGGCTTTTCCACGATTGCTTCTCTCTCCTTCTGACTTAACCCTTCAATGGATTACACAACATTGATGTGTAATCAATTTAAGTACTCTAACCTGCACGTACTGCACTGCATGTTGTGCTACGGGCGTTCCCTGCTTGAATTGAAGGCGTTTTCAAGGCATTTTCCTAGCTGATCTTTCAATGTAATTTCGTCACTTTACAGCACCTAAGCACATGAAATCTATCTGACAACGATTGTGTGACTAAGTCCAACCACTCTGTTGGAAAACATTAACCGAAGAAGACAGAACAAACAAAAACATACAAACTATCAAAATTACATGAGCTGGAGTTCAGAGGCCTCTTGTTTGAACCTGTAATTTGAACTGCACCATTACGTTGCTGAACCAAATACTGCATATCAAGGGGAACAGACTGACGACAAAAACGAAGAAAAACTTTCGTGGACAAGCCAATTTGAAGGACGGTTTACATAAAGAGCTGTATCTTAAGGTCTAATGATGCGAATTGCATAAAACTTTCAGGGATTGTTTAAAAGGTATTAACAATGATTCATGTGCAAATTCAAGTTGATTGAGGTACAATTACTGTCTAAAAAATGACATTGAACTTGGGTTCTAAGTTTTTTGAACCACCCTGTAATGTCCAGAAAGTAAAACCATCCTTTCTCAAAACTAGGGAAAATCCTTTACCATTTGCAGGAGCTCTATCAAAGGCTCTCCTGAAGTTATTTTGGGGGAGCAATTAGGGAAGTTATCTGGCAATTTAGACCTTAATACCATCATGCAAGGCGCTCTATTAACCGAGCTACCATAAAGCATTTTAAGGGAGCAGGGTGGCCAAGTAGAGCTCACTCTCCTTCAAAAAGTCCCTGCTTTAAAAGCACCTGGTAAGACATTTCTTATATAAAAAAATTGTTACACCTTTAACATGACGGACCCACAAGATTTTAACACATGCCCTATAGCTGAAAAGCCAAGATGAAAAGGCTTATGCTTGAGATCTTACTGAGTTGTAAATATTGTAACTGACTTGCAAGCATGAACGACACATATGCAAATGAAATTTTCTTCATCATGGATAGGGTAAATCTAGGTAAAAAGGCCTTTTTACCCCATGGGCCTTTTTACCCCAGTTTACCCTATTCCCAACCAGGAACTGAACCAGTGACCTGCTTATCATGTAAGTAGACGTGCACACATATTTTTAAAATGAATATTGAACTCGTACTGAGCAAAAAAAACTATGACCTCTCCCCCTTTCCTTCCTTTGAATTCTGACATGATTCTGTACGGTGCAGCAAGAAGTGACAAGCCAATATAGCAAGCTTTTAGGCCATATGTTATAACTAACCTGTATGCATCTCTCCAGCCAGGACTATTAACGGGGGAAAAGGGTGATTAGAAAGACAATAAACACTGGGTTACTTGGGTCAAGCAGTTATCAGGCAAATATCTAGTCTAATCATATCAGGGCTGCGATTGCTGAATAAAATCAGCAAGTTTTGATCACATTTTTATGTAGGGATAGAAACCAAATCAGGATATGGTAATTCTGAAAAATTCCATTCCTGACACTCGGGGGACATTGGTGTTGCACTGCACAATTTGGTATATTGCAACATCAGTGTGGGAATGCACTTTTTGCCAGGGGGGCACTCAAGTATAATGATGCAGGCATAGCGTGACCACAGTTTTTCAAAACACCCCATCAAGGGTGATTGTTTCTGAAGGCAAAATATACCCTTTTTCACCCATTCAAACCCTAAATCAGGAATTTACCCTTAACATTTTAACACTAGGGTTTGAAAAATTACCTTATTTCTTGAAAATGAGCTAAAATGGCTGTTTTTTAAAAGGTGTCACCTGATAAACCCTTTTGTCCTCAAAAACAACCCTAATTCACCTTTTCTTGGTCACGCTATGCCGGCAGCATTATACTTGAGTGGTCCCCGGGGACTTTTTGCTTGTAATTGCCAAAGTGAACTTTGCACCCATTTAGGCTTTTTACTGGTGAACGCTGATATAGATCAACATAAAGATCAGAAATCAGTATTAGATAGCCCAAATTAGAATTCTCAAAAAAATCTATCCACTGCATTCCCCTCTGTCATATCTGCTCGTGCAGGGATGTAATTGGTGCATGGCTTTTAAAAAAAACTTGAAAAAAAATTGAGAGTGCCACAAACAGAGCACATACAAGGCACTGCTGGGATCCAGAGGCTTGCTAAGGGCCACTGGATCCCGATACCAAAGGAGGTTGGATGGGGCATTTGACGTGTCCTTTGTTGTTCATGGTGAACAGTAACAAAATCAAAATCACAGATACTAAAGTCAATCTTCGAAATGCTCCCCGTTTCGCGGGGTTTTACTCATTAACGCGTGTTGTCAAGTAGTACTCTGCGCTGTACACGACCCACTGCAATTCACGCAGTTGGATATGATTGGTTGTTACCACGATCGTCACGCCAAGTTCTTGTCACTGGGGAAAATTTGCAGGGAGCTTATTTAGAAGATAAACTCTTTGTCTAGTAAAATAAAATTAATGTGCTTTTCTTTCATTCTCAAAATCATTGCAAATATCACTTGGGCTATTTTGTCTGATTTCATATATCCAAGTTGGTCTGTCTATATACAAGTTCCTCCATTTTCAGCTCAAATATGTAACGAGCAGGCTGATATTATGGCACTTTCTAATTTATCTACTACAATGGTTATATAAAACAGCATTTTTCATCTAAATCTACTTCAGTATAATTTGATAAAGTGCTCAATCTTATGAAAACCACATCATGCGGGATCATGCTTAGGCAAAAAAAAAAAAATTGTTTGATTGGCGTTACATAGAAAATAAAATAGGGTTGGTAGGTCGGATTTTTTTTTTTAATATTTTTTTTTATTTTCTAAGTCTATGTTTCACATACAAGAACACAGTATATATGGCACATATACAAAAACATCTTCACTTTTTCTGTAACACATTTTTTATTTGTCATTTTGAATGTCCTGCAAGCCATATCTTGGGCTCCCATGAATCGATTCCCACTAAATTTGGGATTTGAAGGTTTTTTACCATGCTCAAAAAAATAAAAAATATCTAGGGTCGGTGGTAAAATTAGGGTAGGTCGGGTTACGCCAATCAAACAATTTTTTTTTTTAGGCCTTAGTTAAATTAAAACATCTTCTAAAAAATACACCAATAAATGGTTTGAAATACCGAATGGGCAAATCAGAGATCTAGAAAATTAATACACAATATCAATAAATATATTCAACTATAGATGAAACGGGAAATTGAATATCAGATTGTTGAAATAAATAAAATAGAATTCTTGTTGTAACACTTTGCCATTTGACTGACCCTGCTTTATACAAGTATGAGATTGTAACTAAGTATTTTTGAAATGAATTCACCTATATATATCATCACCAATCAACAAATAGATTTGTTTAGGCTGACAATTCCAAGCTGTCATTTCTCTCATGACAAATCCAGTACATCAATCAAACCCCAATAAACTTTGATCAACACCAAATAGGCGGGCGTTGCATGTAGGACTTGCGCATCAATGTCTACGGCACGCGTATAACTGGGATTATGTTTACTTGCGGATGAAGAAAAGCCTCATAATTCCCGCCTATTTAGTGTTGATCAAAGTATAGTGTTATTGTAAAATAGTTCTTTGTTTGCGGATTTTGCAATTTGTAGTTTTCACACAGCATCTTCAATTGTGAGTTTACATTTCCAAAGAAGTCACGGCCAGGGTCTACAATCAGGACTTTTGATTACAGTGCATTCAAGAATTAGTATTTTATCTATTTCAATTATCTCATGATTACTACCACTGAATGACTGACAACAATAAAATGGGAAAATGTATATCAAAAATAAAAAACATGGACTTCTAACTAAATGCTATATATATGGGATTTTTTCAACTTTCTATATTCTTTCATAAAAAACAAGAAAAAGAAATCGTGCTTGATAAGTCAACACATTAATGCAAACTTAAGAAAGTGGAGTCTAAAAATAGAAGCAGTTGGATTTGTAGGCCATAGTATCAAATTATATTTTTTGACTAATTCCTAAAGAAATAGAAGCCCCATAGTTTTCTCTCCATGGGATGCAAATGGTCAATCAAGTCTGACCCCAACATGAACCATCATGGCCCGGCATTTCTTGTTTTTACTTACGGGAGAGCAGATTTGCCGGGTTTATTTGCCATCTTGTCTTCGGCTTTGGGTTGGTTCTTCTGAGCAGCTGCTTTGGCTGCGGCAGCTGATGCTGCAGTCTTACGACCGGATCTCTTGATGCGTTCTTCTAACATGCCCATATCCTTATCGCTAAGCTGAAACCAAACAGAACTATCCAATATTAGAATCAGTCTATGATAACAGATACATTCATTTTGTTGCCATGTGTATTTCCTTTTCTATGGCCAAAAAAAAAAAATTGTTTGATTGGCGTAACATAGAAGAAAAAATAGGGTAGGTAGGTCAGATTTTTATTTTTTAATATTTTTTTTTATTTTCTAAGTCTATGTTTCACATACAAGAACACAAAATATATGGCACATATACAAAAACATCTTCACTTTTTCTGTAACACATTTTTTATTTGTCATTTTGAATGTCCTGCAAGCCATATCTTGGGCTCCCATGAATCGATTCCCATCAAATTTTGAATTTGGAGGTTTTTTACCATGCTCAAAAAAATAAAAATATCTAGGGTCGGTGGTAAAATTAGGGTAGGTCGGGTTACGCCAATCAAACAATTTTTTTTAGGCCTAATTTAAATACCATCCACTCTATATAATATAATTGTCCCCAAAGATGCAACTCAATGTTACTACGCAATATCTATTAATACAAAAAAAAACATAATGCCCGCCGGAGGCATACAAATAAACTAAATTTTCCCCTTTTGGAGCTTATATGAGAGAATTTAGCATTTACTACCTTAGATCTTGTCCTCATACCTACCACAACCCACAGGTTTCTGTCTTCAATTGGGGCACCGCTATGTGTAACACATTTTACCTTTTGAAATATTCAGTTAACTGTAAATTGTCATAAATTTCACACAGGCAACTGGGTGTATCACACATTATAACCGCCCAAGTGGGCTCCTTTAGTAGGGACCTTACAAAATGGAAATATCCATCTCTGGATGCGTAAAACGAATGCATACACAAATTTCAAATTCAAATATTACTCGCAAATGGCTTGAATATGCTTAAAGGGCAGATTTACTAGTCTGTGAACTCCAAGGAAATTATACACAAGAATCTGGACTTACCGCCATTTTGATTTCAACACCGTGTAAATCTAATGGGACAACAGCCATCTTGGACTGTCGCTCATGGATGGTGAGTTATTTACCTCCGTCATTTCACGGCTCCGAGTACCACACTTCGAGAGTCTTTGAAACAGATTAGTGGGACAAATGGCATACAAAATGCACACTCTGTAAATGCGTCAAGTATAGATTTATGCGATCTGCCTCGATATCGGGCCAAACTCCCAACATATCAGGGGTACAATAACTCTGCTCCTTGAGCGACAACAAAATGGCGGCGAGTCCAGATTCCCCTATATAATTTCCTTGGTGAACTCACCTTTCCCACATATTTATATATATCATCACCAATCAACAAATAGATTTGCACTAGTGTATTAAGGGCTGCAGATCTAACACTATTATCTCTGTCACCAATCTGACCGCCAATCTCTTTCACAGCCTTAGGTGGTGACGGTTGACATACATTCAAGCCATATGTTTCTATTAATCCTCCTAATTCTTCCAAGCATTCTGTAAGAAAAACAAGGAACACAAAACAAACCTGTTCAGCAATAAAGAAAACAAATAAAATGCACGAGGTGATCTCAAGACCATGAATATGCCCGAAGCGAAGCTGAGGATATATTCATGGTGTTGAGATCACCGAGGGGAAATAGTTTTAACCATGCTCCAAACAAAAAGCAGTCAACATTCGTTTTATATACCGAATATATAGATTTTTGTCGTCTGGTTGGTTAAAAGAACCGATAATGAGTTACGATATGTTTCTCCTTTTCCTGGCCGCGCCGTATTGTGCACAAAATGTATTGAGCGGGCCTAGTGAAAAATATGCCCCGGGCCTAGTGAAATCCATGCCCTCAGTTTTAACCAATCAGAGGACAGGAATCTTTATATGAGGTATATAAATGTAAATATCAAGTTTATGTGCTATTGAAAGTCCGTCTGCACTGTCAATACATATTTTGCCAAAAATTTAAAAATTAAGGCGATACTAGACTGCAAGTACCACAGCATGTAATGGCATCGTCAGTCGAGGAGCTCTAACTGAGGTTACCCACCAATATCAATTCAAGGGGAAGGGTAGTAGAGACAAACACACAAGCAATACTTGACACAAATAATATGCCAAACTAAACCCCTTAAATACAGAGATAAAAAATAGCAGTGATTCTAGTATCTTCTCTCTATATAAGGGGTTCTCAATTATTTCTTACAATGCACCACACAAATTAGAAAATTATGTGATAAAGTGCCAAATGCGCTCTTTTTTGGTGTTTTTTTTATGTATTTCTTTGTTTTTTTGGGAGTGTCAAAGCGCCAACCGGTACTTGTCAAAGCGTCATATTTGGCGTGTGTGCCGCTATTTGAGAAGCACTGCCCTATGTCTATGGGTTTTAATCATATAACCAGTGTTGATGAAATGGCTTGTGACAATAATTTCTGAACAAATAGCTGGGGCTTTAATTGGGTTGCCGTATATCATAATAAGCTCTGATAATACAATGTGCTAACTTCACTACTTTGTTTTGTCACTTAAGGAGAATGTAATATTTCAGGTTTCTGTCGAGACTGTTTTTTCATGTCGACATGTCGCAATAATTTTTTGTCGACGTCGACATAATGTCGACATAAAGTTGATATCAAAGAGTTGATGTTTGCAGGAAAAACAAAACTTGTTTCAATAAGCTTAAGACGTAGACTCAAGCTTATAATATAGTCATGTACTAGTTCTTTCTGCGTAAGACAATATGGATGATGTAAAATTGATATTTTGTAATTTTTTTTGTTGTGAACCATCGTAATAAGTTTTAAAACGGTTGTAAATGAGGAGCGACTAATAAACATTAAAATATTCATGCAACACTTTAATCTCAACTGCTTATAAACAGCCATAAATTGACAATTAAACATAAGTTTTTATAAAATTTTACTTGCCCAGTTATGTCGACAAATGAGATTTCATGTCGACATGTCGAGATATGCTTTATGTCGACATAAGGCATGGCGACAGAAACCTTAGTAATATTATAGTGCCCACACCACTGAATTTAATTCAAAATACCTATATAAATGCAATGAGTTTGAAAGGATACCTGTACGTAAAAAAGGAGGCATTATCGACAAATTGGTCTCACTGATGAGACTACCCACTGATGCATATTCATCTATTAGAGTGCATTGCTAATTAGGCTTGGCGTACAAAGACATTCGCTTGCCTGAGTGACATTCGCTCAACCTACCAAGAAAACCTCGCTTCAACGGGAAGCGACATTCGCTTGACAAATTTCACAACATTCTTTACACTTAAGATTGAATTAGAGCGATATTCACAAGTTTGTTTATTCAATAATCATAGCACTACAACATGTAAGAGTGACATTCGCTTTCATCGATTGAAACAATGTTCGCACAATGAGAGCGACATTCTTTCTCTGTTTTAGCGAATAAGTCAGTGCGAATGTCTTTGGACGCAAAACCTTAATGCAATTCTTAAAGCCACCCTAGCTGATTCATAATGCCCTGCCGGGAAACCCCAAACCCAGAATTTTCCCGGACCTATTTTCGGGTTCGGTACGGTCCGGGAAAAATATTACCGGGGTCGACCGGGTCGGGGAAATTTTACTCGGGGTCGGTAAAGTTTACATTCGGTCCGGGAAAAGCAAAGGTCGTTTTGGGTAAAAATAAATTGGAGCAACAATTAATCGCTGTGTCTACAATGTCAGAATCCTTGTTAAACACTATTTTATTGATTTGAAATTCGGGGTAATTTGGGTCAGGGAAAAATATCCATTTTGACCGTGAAATCATGAAAAACTGCCGGTCCGGTCTAGAAAAAATCTTTTCGGATCGTGGTCGGTCTGGGCAAGCTAAATTTTTATCGGGTCGGGGAACGACTGGGTCGGGGTAAGAATAAACCTACCCCGTAATAATTCAATCCCTACCTGTTCTTTGCCTTGAGTTCTTGGATTTCAGTCCTTCCATAATAAATGTGAACATTTTACTAGCTGGGTACACTTTGGTGATTAGCCTAAGAACAGAGCGGGTCAATTTACGAATATTTTCTTTGCTGTCCCCAACCTGTTAACAAAAATCAAATTGAGAACATTTTTGAAATGTAAAATATCAAACAACAGAGCATCATTTGTAAGTAAATCTGACAGCTGATAGTGCATTCTGAGTCCGCAATTTAATCAATAAAACATTGAATAATGTCCATTGATACACAGTTTTTAAATTTTAAAGGTCATTACTATAGAGAAGCAAGACACTAAATTCAATCTTTCCTGTTTTTTTTTTAATCCTGGGAAAACAATACTTCATATTCTCTTCCTATTTTTTTTAAACATGACAATATTTCCTGAATTTAACAAAGACATTTTCAGTAAAATTTCCTGAATTCAGAAAATTTCCTGAAAACTTGCATTCTTGCTGTTTGTAGCTAACGTGTGTAAAGAATGTGCATCAGGCTCATTCTATAGAAAATGAAACTTTATTTAACTTCAAGCAAAAAATCAGCTTTTTTATTCGACCACATCAGCAGGTTTTTCAATACATCTGTTACTTGGTACGTGAGAAGTATTTCCCAAACAGGAATTGTCAAGTGTTTCTATCTGTGCATGAATGAGCACATGTTTTATTTCAAAAATATCACAGACATTAAAATGTCACAAATGGTACTGAACGTTACCACACAAAACATGCTTTAAAATAAATCCTGATGATAGAATTTCCTACTTTTTTTTAATGAAATATTTGTAAATATCAAACAAATCTCAGTTACCCCCACTCCCTCCCTCCCCCCCCCCCCCCCCCCCCAACAATAAATCTCGTTGTTGTCTCAGCGGTAGTGACGATAACAATTGGGTTTTCATCACATAGTTTCTGATACAAGTTGTAACATCATTGACAACAAACATTACAATTAAATTTTTCAGTATGTTACTTAAGAAATCTCAGTACGAAACTGACTTTAATTTTTGGATTCCCTCCCTTTTTGCCATATTTTCCTTCCTTTCCACTATACAATCAGGATATTTGATACTCAGGGGGTTGCTGTAATACTTTGGGGTTAACTATTATCGTTATACTTTCGAGGAGTCCAGGCCCGGGGATACAGGAGAGGGGTTCAGACTTACTCATTAGTTTCACAACTCTAGCAAAGGCCAGATTATCCGTGACTGAAAAGGGTAAAACAATAGGATGAATTATTCCTCAAGTGGCTATTTTCTAACATCTAAACATGTCCCCTAAGCTTGGGTCCTGTTAGAAACCATAGGACACTTACCTTAATTATGAGATAAGGAATAAAACTATGCGCTTCATGGTCTATTAAATTATAGTCATCCTCAGCTAACAGTGCAAACAGACCATTCAGGTACTCCAAGGCTTTTATATGAAGGGAGGTGTTCGTATCAAAAAACCTGAGCGTGACCCACTTGAGGATCAAATCTAAGGCTGCCACAGTAGCTTCCTTACAGCTGTCCAATGACTGAAAGAGAACAGAACAAATGCAAGAATTTAACAATCATTTTACCGGTTACAAATTAAAACAGTTATCTTGTTTTCAAGTCGTATATAATAAATTAAGAAGCTATTAAATTTGATGTTTTAAATATGATTTATTTTCTCAGTCATGCTTTCTGCCCAGTGTTTCAGCTCCTCAGGGATGTGATTGGGTTTTATCCCGCTATTTCTGGCGCACACACCCTGTATCCGCTGATTATTTTGGTTGCAAGTTTCGTGATACCGCCCATGACAAGATTGTAATGTGATCTGCGCATGTTGTGATTTTGTCGAAAAGGCAATTTTGCAATTTTAGTGCCACAATATATTGTTATAATACAGCAGATTTTGATAAAATTATAACAATTCAAGCAATGCTATATACTATTGGATTGTGCTGGAACTTTCATGATGGAAGTTTCACACACATGTCACACACAAGTTTTACCATTGGCATTTACATACTCATATTCGGAAAATAGGCTGGAAAATGCACCAAATCGCGCCAATCTGCTTACATTTTTCAGCCGTTCATGGCGGGAAATATAGATATCTTAATTATTGGTTACCGAGAAATTTACATTTTTTCCAGGCCTGTAGAATTCCTATGAAATCACCTCTTCAACAGCCTAAGCAACTTACATCACTTAACATATTGATTGCCACTAGTTGTTGTTTGAAATCGTTGTGGAATAATTTGGTCAACATGGTCTTGCTGGTACAATTCTCCATCTGCTCCTTCAGCTGGTCAATGTACTCTTGCCTTGGTGACGTGAAATTCCACTTCAGGACCTGTGAAGACAATGAATAGAATAATAATAATAATGAGAGATTTTTGAGCGCTCATAACAAATAAAGCCGCTGAGCACTGTACATACTTGTAACATAACCTTAAAACTTTACAAATACACATTGTTACAAACAGAATCATGTACAAAAGGAGAAAAAATGTTAAAGGAAATTTCACATGCAGTCACTCAATATAGTCCTTTAAAAGTAGAGTCTTGAGAGTACGCTTGAACTGACTAGTAGTCATTACTGGAGCAGCGTTCCTGATTATTGAAGGTAAATTGTTCCAGAGTTTGGGTCCAGAAACGGCGAATGATCTTTGTCCGTAGAAATATGTTCTTGGACGCTGCAAAGGAAATCCAAAAGAGACTTGAGATGAGGATCTGAGAGTCCGAGCTGGTATATATTTGCTGAGCAAATTGGCAAGGTATGTAGGAGAGTAATCGTTGGAAGTCTTAAACACCAGAAGGAGGATCTTATATTCAGCCAATGGAGATCCTGTAACATAGTGTTTTTTTAAGCAAATGTGGACCAGGAGCCAAAATGAGCTCCTTGACCTTAAAACGGAGCCCAGTACTGCAGTTTCCAGTGCAAAATATTGAATAGACCGGGAGCCAAATCTTAAGAACCGTCGGGTAAATGGAGCCCGGATCCCGCTTAACAAAAACCTTGGTAACACAAACAACAGAGCTTTCAAACTCTCAGATCACACAACAGTATTTTGCAACCCTAAAAAGCATGTTTTTCAAATAAAATGCATACTTACTAGGAAGTCTAAAAAAATTCCAACAGATAGTTGTCATAAGAAAATACTATCTAACAAAAGCCAATGCTTTTAAAGCTTACGTACCAAATTACCATACTCAACAAAGCGCTAATGAAAGTCCTTGCCTTTATTGAATACCAATGTAGGCCCTGAGTGTCACTATTAGGCCTACTATTAGCTTACCTTCAAATCATGCTCATCTCGTATCCTCCTGTCCTTGCCTTTATTGAATACCAACGCAGGTCCTGTATCCTCATCCTCATCTTTCTTCTTACGACTTGACTTGGAACCAACCTTTGAAAGTAAAATGAACAATCATAGGGTTACGTAATCATGCAACAATTGAAGAGATATGTTATCATATTTGGACAAATTAAAATATGATATAATGCAGGGGTTGAATTTCTCTCTTGCACGAGCCCGATTGTTATTTAGAAATAATCTTGTGGGCCAGATAGACCACTGGCATCCATTTTTTTGTCATGAGGGATAACTATAGTGGTGATCAAGGACAGTGCAAACTTCAAATCATGCAATATGGTGGATAATTTTGATACACTTTACAAAATATGAAATTTTATATTAAAATGAAGATATGAGACATTTACAGGAAGTGAAATAAACTGTAGTGATCATTTCAGCGCTGATTTTGTTCATACAAGGTCTTCATATTTGATTGCCGGTGTAGCAGGAATGCAAGTCCCCCGTTCTTATTTTCCGGGTTGTACAGTAAAGTATAGGCTAACAACTCTCACGCAACATTGGTTTCACGCTTTACTCCGTTATGGTCTATGGAAGGCATACTACCATTTCAGGGGGACTAAGATTGCTTTCACACTGGATCTGGCTCTAGGGCCGCCAGTTGAGAATAAGGCATGTCAACAGAAACCTTAGTATCAACAGCTTGTATATTTCGCCCAATATGCATGCTCATGGGCTTCATTATGATCCGTTTACTCTACATAACTATGAAATGTTGCAGTATGACGTAAAAATCTTTCATAATCTAAGACGGACAACTTGACTTGATATATTTTTCTACCCTGATGACAAGCAAACATTGCAATATAATTTGTAGACACATTTGTTTCGACAAAACAAACTCACAACATTGACCAACAGTGTCTGGAAATCGCATGTGCAGCATTATTCAAAAATTTGACGCATTTGACCATGTCTATGTATTATTGTAATTCAAGTAATACTGTTAAAACAAATCTGACTCATTTGTTCATATCAAATGAAAATTTAAGCTTATTTGAAGTATAAAATCAATAATCAAAATATTATACAAATACAACATGGTTTGAGGAGAAGTATTGCAAAATACTGTCCCCGAGGTGTTGGATGATCGAGATTGCGCCTTGGGAGGAAGTCTCTATCATCCAACACCGTGGGACAGTATTTTGCAATACTTCTCTGAAATAAACCATGTTGTATTTGTTTTACTACACCTCAAAAAAGTCAAAATATAACTAAAAATAAAACTAGAAAATAAATCTAAAAGTCATCAAATTCAGTACTTTGCCGTGAGCCATACGGTAGTACCATGCGGAAGTTTTTACTACTTTCCCCACGTGTGTGTATTTTACAAAGGCGCAACGCGTAAGCGCATACCCGCGCGGCTATACTTGAGTTTTAACGCACACACGGAAAAGTAGTTATAAATACTTTTTCCGCGTCTCTGCTATTTAATCAATAAAAAGACTCTATTGACTTATAAATATTCAAGAGGTGTAGTAATAATAAATACGATTCAACCCGACTTGAAACTGCATTTTGGCATGCATACAAACCTTTCCCTTTGCAATCCCAGAAGCTGCCTTTTCTTTGGAAGCTTTTTTGCCTCCATTACCCGGTGGGGGCGCCGCTGGTTCATCCATCGACGGTGGTGATTCAGAATTATTATTTGATTCAGACTATAGGTGATGAAATGCACACACACAAAAGCACACAGGTTGAAATAAGAAGAAACAGCAGCCGTGATTTATGGTGAGTGAACAAAAGAAAATGAAAGTATCAGATCAAGAAAAGCACACACATATATAACATTGACTTTGTAACGATACAATCAACTATTATGTGACCACCACCACAAACCTCTGGTAAAGTCTGCCCAGTCAAAAAATGACCAAAAATGGATAAAAAGGGAATTTTGACCTTTTTTGGCATGAAAAACAAAAAAATAGCCAATCTTAAAAATTAAAAATGACGCAACATCTTAGTGTGTTTTAAAATTAAAATTTCCATTCTGAAGTTTAAAAAAAAATGTTATTTTTAGCTTGGTTGGAAGCCCAAATGGCCAAAAAATGTGTTTTTTGTGATTTTCTCAAAAATGTGATTCTTGGTTAAAAATCAACATCACCATCATGTTCCTTGTAAAAATTCCTTTCTGGAGGTGTATACTTATATTAACTTTAAGCACTTTGTTAAAAATTTATGGTACAAAATAAACTTGCAAAAACGTAAAATGGAGTAACGTGCTTTCCCCCCTTAAAGAAAAGCATATAAACATTTCAAATATCCAAATATCTCCATTTTGACAGAATTGGACTTTAACATCTATTTTGTCCTCCATGTCATAATAAAAAATGATGATTTGACTACAGGTTTGTGGTGGATGGTCATATATATGTGACCGTCCAGCCCAAACAGCAGTAAATGCCAGCTCTTGTCGTTTTCACTTTTTTAATTATTTGCAAAGACCATGCTCTAAGGATTAAAATGACACCTTAATGAACTTCACATGATTTCCAGAAGTCAAGTTATGGTCCGCAAAGATTGTCAGGGAGTAAAACGTATAACTGAGATAAACGCGTTCAAAGACCAATAAGCCCTATATTTTCTGTAAATTGTCTTAAAAATATGCAGACTTATTAACACATTTCCTATCATTTTCTTTAAATGAAACTTTGCTGATATTTTGTAGTAAACACAAGGATTGTGAATCTGTCAACAAATCAATTTTGGTAAATACGACCTTGACATATATTTTCACCTGTAGCGCAAAATGAAGTTTCTGGCATTTACTGCTCATACGGGCTGGACGGTCACATATATGCTTTGCATTTAAGATAAGCACAACACACCCAGATATTGTTGTTCAAGAACAAAACGGTTTTTGCTTCAAAGCTGGAGCATCCCACTATCATGCAAGAACAACTCAACAGACCATTCCTATTATGGGCGTATTTTGGCCGCTAAGGTATTTCGGCACTCATAACGAGGCCAAGTATGGCATAACATGATGCATTATGACTAATTGACACACATATACGCAAGCAATCAGTCACGATGCATCATATGATGCCATATATTATAAACGCCAATATTTTCGCGCTCAGTAATTTTCGCGCTCTGCCAATTTTGGACCATTTCGTGCATTTTTATTTTCGCGCATATGAACATTGGCCGAGTGTGGAATTTCATTTGCAACAAATACACATTAATTTTCGTGGTGCATTTATTTTCGCGCGAATTCCATTTTGCGCGAAAATAAATGTAGCGCGAAAAATACCACTTATACAGTACTTGGCCTCGTCATGAATGCTGACATCCCTCAGCTGCATAAAATAGGCCAATTATAGGAATTGTCTATATTGACTTGTAATGAGTAATTTTTCCCAGCAAGTTAAATATTTTATAAAAACTTGGACTTCTGCTTGAAATTTGTAGGGGTTCCTAAATAGCTCTCTTGGAGTTCTTGAGGGAGCTATCTTAAGGACAAAGATGTTTCAAAAGCACAACATACAATCACGCAAGGCACTAAAAAGCACTTTTGGCAAGCTGAATGGGTCAATTAAGTTTGTTGGCCTCAAACAGAAGTCCCTGCATAAACTTTACATGCAATATCCATTGATTTTCATCAATCAACATCGACTTAATGCATCAACGCTTGTCATATACGCTTGAGTGCTGTGCCTAGTTTGGTACAATATTCGCATAAAATGGTATCTTTGCATGTCTACATGAGCAGTACATAGCATGTAGTCAGTTCCAAGCAAACCCCACAATTTGAATTATGTTGCAATAAAGCCCTCACTCATGCAATCATCAGTCAAACCCTAGGTCAATTCTACCGAAAATCAGTCAAGATTATGGAATAGCCAATTAAAATCTATAGCTCAATCATAATAAATAGATAACAACCCACAAATACTGACCCAAATGTAGTGAAACTATAGGCCAACCAATAATTTATTGGAAAAATTAAACAAAAATCCATGGTACAGGTTGCATTTACAAACAATGGGGCCCTGTACTCTGAATTTCTGTTCAAACTGTCCAATAAATTATTTTTTTGCCCATACTTTCATACATTCATTTCATACAATAGAGCAGCTTAGAAAAAAAACTGTAAAAATCAATTATATTGTGGTTCAAAAACACAATGATATGCATTGAATTTAAATCAAAATTTGGTAATAACAAAAACACTAAAATGTCAAAAAAATATTATTTTTTAGACAAGACATAAATTTACAGGCAGCAAAACAGAATGCATACGGGATTGGTTTACAAAATTACTGAAATGTGTCAGGAAACCATTTCACCCTCTTGAAAGAACTTATTTGCTACAGAGTCCCTGAGTTTGTACCTCAATGCCAAAAGAAGTCTGTACCACATGGTTCCCATCATAGCAAAACCTCAATTTTAAACATCTTCCCTACCCATTTGAAGATGCCTGTTTTCGTTCACTCAGAAGTGGTAAGAAAAAAGAAAAAAATGCACGAGCCTATACCTGCAATGTTGCAACAAGTTGCTAGTGGTCTTAAACAGGTATCTCATCTTTCCGATTGGTCAATTAACAAGAGAGACCCACAAATCGGTTTAAAATCAACAAGAAAAGTAGCCTACAAACTACACAAAATCTTATCTCGTGTGTATGCGACGGGACACTTGGACACACCATCACAAAGTTGCATATTAATGGTAAAGCCCAGTATTTCAATGGTTTATTCTGTATAATTTCTAACTAACAGTAATGAACTTTGAGGGTCCATGATAATCTAAATTTGATATCATGGCCAGCTTGTAAACTTGAATTTTCATAAAGGTTACACATCTATACTATCTCTCAAAGTTGTTTTTCCTTTCAAACCAGGTCATGTACGCCACTCTTAACGTGCGCACCAACAGCATGAGCTTATACAATCGAAATCAACTAATCACGTTCTACAAATACGTGCGTAAATAAGTGCATCAGTACGCAGAAGGCCTTAACAACAAGCGTCGGAAAGAAAAACTCCGCGAACGAAGAAAAACAACTCTGAGATAAACTATACATGGTCAGTGATTTTTTCACTGATTGTCACTTTGTTGTGTGGAATATGATTTATAATTATTTCCCTTTGTTTGTTACACATCTACCATAGTATGCTAAAAAGAAATAGGTAGAAGTGCATTCTATTGCTATGATTTTTTCCCCACCCCAAATTTTGCTCTAAAAAGTCTTAGTTCAAGATTTAGATAGAATCACTTCAAATTAACACACAAAATTAGATTTGAAAACACCCAAACCATTCTGAACAATGGTGGATTATATATACACTACCTTTGCCGGCGCTGTCTTCGGCCGTTTACTTGTTTTAGTTGGCGGTTTCTCTGCCACATCATCTGGAGAAGATGTGGATGATGAGCTTGCAGCAGACTTCTTGCTTGGTTTGGAGGATGCTGGTTTGCCTGGTTTCGCTGGAATGTTCTCCCGCTCCTTCTCAAGAATGCTACACACTTGAGTCTTGGAACTTGGCTGTGGTGCGAGGAATAAATGAAAATTGGAAACAAAAATTCAAATGAGAATTAACTTGATGACTGTATGTGATACTATCATGTAATAGACCTTTTAAAAAAACATTCAGAAATCTCCGGAACATTGATCACATGGCCATTTTTTCAACCAATCACGTACATGCTCATTAGTATGCACGATTTTGTAAACAAAAAAGTCCGAAAAATTACTCGCATTTCAGTGCAATAAAAGTGAAAAATAAATAGAACCAGACCCATACAATATTAGATACACTAATTCTGAACAACTTTGGCCGATGGTACCATAAGCTCACCGACATAAAGAGTGAAATTTCCATTTGAAATCGACTGATCTGCGCTGATTAAGCTGAAGATTTGAAGTTGCATCAGGGCGATCAAACTGAAAGTGACTCTGTAGCGCTGACGCTAATTCCAAGTTCGAATTCGTACCCAACCAGTTAACGAGAACGCGAACGTAATATTCTGGTTATTGTGTTGAAGAGTCACTTTTTCTTTCGGCAATTGCCGGAAAGTGTAAAATCAGCTTCGGAAATTCTCGGATAGTCGTGTTTTGAAAAGGTCTATATCGTGGTGGGAAACATTAATCTTAGCCAGGATTCAAACGGTCATGTGAATACAAAAACGTTGTGTGCAACAGCTGCCATTTGTCATAAATTTGCATTATTTACTTTAGTGTTCATCTTGAAAATATACCAGACAGTGTCAGAGATCAAAGGTCAGAATTAAGGCAAGAAGAGGAGGGGGGGGGAACGCCTCTGACCTTCTATTCAAACATGAATGTATATACCATTTAGAAAAATACTTCAGTTTTTTTCAAACAGGATCAAAGTAGAGAATATCTGACGATTACCCACCTTTAATTTGCCAGTCATTTTGACAGTTTTCTCATATCCGATATGCATCATAAATCCCGGCAGAGCTTCCGTGGCTTTCTTCCTCACATCAGCATTTCTGTCTTCCAATGAGGCAAACACATGAGGCATAGACAAGGCCAGATCCCCTGGTAATGTCCGAAATTTGGGAAGACTCGTTGCTAGGAAACCAAATACCTGCAAATATGTGCAATTGAAGCAAAAATATGTTATTTTGTGAAACAATTTTTTTTATTGGACACACAATTGAACAGGGTGATGCTGAAGATCTAAAACCCCTATTCATGTCTAAGGAGCGGCTTCTTAACTCAACCGGCGGTTCGACCGGAATAAACAATAGCCAACCGCCCAGAACCGACAGAAAACCGTCGGTTGAGTTTTGAAGCCGCCACATAAGGTATTTCAAGTTTTTAAAAATTGTTCATTTGACAATAATTTTTGACAAATCTGAAAATTTGGACCAATTCTAATGGTTTTCAGCTGATTCTACCATTTAGTCTTAGTTTCTGACTATGGACCCTTGTCTAAAAGGATTTTTTGTGGAAAAACTGGGAGTCCCATGCTTGGAAGAGATTTTCTGTAAAACAAACCCATAAACAGCAGATTAGCGATTTGCTGCTTCAACAAATATATGATCTACCACCACCTGACATACTGTTGATTGATTGATTGGTATATTTGGGGAACAAGTTGGTTCGCAAACCAAAAGTCTGGCCTGATGTTGGTTCTTAATAGATTTCAGCAGAAAAAGGTATTGTCCAAATATGGTTACCTTACCAGTGACAGTTGTGTCTAGTGGGATCATGGTTTACCTTGGTTGTCTCAGGTCACCTTCCTGAATATTTGTAGGATTCACTGCTGTGATTGAGGTTTTTATAAAAATCTTGGAAGAATAAATAAATAAATAAATACTGGGGATTTATAGTGCACCATGCCTCTCAGATTTTCCATTCGGCCTCTGCACACTTTACAGGTGTTCGCTGACCACCATGGCTCAAGTAAGCTCCATTCCACACCAAGCATCATTTCAGGTTCTGCGGCAACCTCTAAGGGCGCTAAACCTTGATCAGCCCACATTTGCACCATCGCTGCCCGGATCAGCTCCCCGAGTTTCGTACGGGTTTCCACAAGACAATTAGAAGGTAGTTCCTTGTCCAAGGGAATTTCAAGCACACTCAACTTTTGGCATCAGCAGGGTTCGAACTCAAGACCTTCAGCACTGCAAGCAAGCGGCTTACCGATCAAGCTTTTTTTTAAACGGGCGCCGGGCGACATTTACCCAACGGTCCTCACGTTTTAGCGCCTGGTTTGGACTAAAAATTATGTAGCTAGGAGCCGCCGAAAAATCGTAAGAGGCGCCTGGTCATAATATTAACATGATTAAATAGCATACTCTACAGAATGTACATGATGAATTTACCATAAAAGTTTAAGAAAAAAATAGTTGAAAATCAGCATTTTAAATTGAATCACCTTTAACTAAACAAGCCATGGATGTCAAAATTACAAAAGCAAGCAGTTAATCAATTAATTAATTCATGATTTATCACCTCTTGATTCGAACTTTTACCGGTCGTATCAGATTTGCATTGTTTACATCATGTGTGCATGTGAAATACTAACATACAGAGTATACTTTAACCATTATGTGTATGTTCTGAACAGAACGCGAAACACAAGCTTTTACACAGGATTTCAGCCTGATGTAATTGGTATTAAAATTGTCAAAATAAAATATTGCCACCACTGATTTTATAACAAAAATAATTCTAAAATATTTACTAATCAGTTATAA
>JXSR01S059502.1:49145-65384 GCA_000969725.1 Ophiothrix spiculata | reverse complement strand
CGGATTAAAGATTTTAATGTATTTATAACGCAACAACTAAAGTAAATGTCACAATATTTTGTTGTCTTAAAATACATTTAACATGTCAAACCGAAAATTAATATCAAGTTTCTTTACTTACTGTTAGTCTTCAAAAATAGAGACCTCTTCCTTAAGTTTTACTTTTTTCATGAAGACTCTGAAAAGATAATGAAAGGAAAATGAAAAAGGGTTTCTATGGGTGAGGCCACATTCTATGTCGGAATTTGTGTGCTTCGATATCCACTTTTCTTCCAAGTTTCAAGCATTGTCTTAGATAAATATATCTTCGACGGATGTCAAAACAAACCCTCGACTGAGATTGTATAGAAGGGGTATCGAATGCATGAGCTCTGTCAAGGTATTATGAAATGCATCACACACTTTCCACCTAATTTTCTTTTCGACTGTATATAAAATGAAATATTGCTATGTAGATTATACTTGACAGACTCCATATATTGCACTTTTTATATTTACAAACCAAGCACGTGTTGTTTCTACCATGACCATACAATATTGCTTCTGCGAGACGTCAACAACACATAAAAGGTCGTTAAGGCTGTAGGGGATGTATAAAAATAACATAATGAAAGTAAGATTCATATAGAAATTTATATAATTTATAAATCAGCATATAGTTTCATTGCAATTATCTATTTAATAATGTTAAAGACAAAAAGTGGCAATGCATTGTACGATTATCACCGTAAGCCGTTTTTAAACATAACCCTCATGTACTCAGACCAACTCTTCCAACCAAGGGGGGGGGGGGGCCCAAACCCCCGCTTGATTTTGTTATCAGTGCGTATTTATGGGTCTCCCCTATCCAACGATTAAGATCAACTAAATCTGTCAAGAAGTTATGTAATTGTGACGTCATAAAGTATTTCCGAAATGGAAAATCGTGATTTTGTCAAAATGGGCAACAATCAAAGTTCTAAATATCATATATTTTTATCGCTTTTAGCTAATAAAGAAGGTGACTTATAATTCTATTAAACATGCCCTAAAAGCTCGAGCCTCGTGACCTTTGCCATCGGGATATCCAATTGGGTCCTCGTGTTACCTGGGACTCAGTGGGGAACTCTTTCAACACTTTCAAGTCTTCACTCGGCCGTGATATGGCAGAACCACGTAACTCCGATTTTGGCGTTTCGAGAAAAAGGCACTTAAAGTTCGAGTCACTGCCTTTTTTGATTAATATTAATATATGATTCAAAATAAAACTTAATATGCAAGATACAATTATATTTTTTATCATATGCCTTCTTATTTGAAATATGATGAATTATTTTAAAAATATAGATGGTTTTATGAAGTTACGTTGTTTTGCCATTTAAATCTGATTCTGACTTGAATATAAGAGAAAATAAATCGAGTTTTTATTTTGTTATGTAAGTATTTGCATGGTAAAACAGCATATATAATGTTTTTGTATGCATAGTTATTGCTTTAAAACCAAAATAATACCAAATAGACCACCTCCTTATAATTTCCACCATAATATAATGAACACACTTTATAATGGCAAATCAACGTATCTCAGACATACGTTGTTTTGCCAAATTAAGAACGCCGTATACAGTGACGTAACTTGAGATACGTTGTTCTGCCAAACAAATCGAGAGGAAAAATTCAAGAAAGTGCTGAGATACGTCCTACTATCTCCGAAACGTTATGAATTCGTTAGTTGGGACTCTCAGAAATGAAAATAGCGCCCTCGATATACTAAAAACTGTTTTTATCTCAAAAAGTCAAACATTTGAGTTACGTGGTTCTGCCATATCACGGCCGCACTGAGTACGGGCCGAATTATCAACTGTACTTTACATTCATTGTACCATGATTGAACTAATTATCAGAGTTTCAATGCAGGTTTTTTACAATTGTAGAACCGAGACTCTGCAATTTCGCGATTTTAAATAATTCTTATTAGGCATATTTTCTGATATACAGTTCATTTATAGGGTTACTCAGTGGATTGTTTTACTGTAATTCTCAATGTGATCATTATTCACCGATACATCATTTTCACATTGCAAATATCCGAAAAGAGGAGCCTCCTATCAAACATGCTAGACCCTCTTGATATCATCTGAGAAACACATTTTCTATGTGTACACCGGTAGTTTGCTTGAATAATATGCCTTTAATAATAAACTATTACAGTGTCAGTAACAAGCTGCTGTTAGCCTTTTTTGCAACGTGAAAATGAATATCTTTTGAAATCACATACTACAATCGGACATCACTTTTTCCATTGGGTTTTGGTATATTTCTGTTTCCGTAATATATAGAACTGCGCCATCTCCAAATGTGCCCAAATTGACCAGAGGGTTATCTGTCCGACATATATATGTTCAACTGTCACTCACCATTTGACCCGATTTGTTTAAGCAAATCTTTAATTGCAATATCTTTTCTAATTGCCTTGTGGTACATATTACTTACGGGTAGGGAAGGAACATCTGCTTTCGCCAATGTAAATTGAAGAAATGCTTCTTACAATATGACCTGCTTTCTTCAACAGATCCATAATTACAGCCTTGTTCGTATGTCCTTATAGAACATACAAATCACTGTTAGAGAACCCTTTACTTTTGCCTAGTTCTATTTCTGATCAGTATAGCCTGAGAAGTTATGAAAGTAGGTTGCCTTCAACAGGTACAATTTCCATTTGTACCGTTTAACATATTAGATCTGTTGTTCTTTATTTAAATCATTCACACTTGTAGCTGTTATTACAAATTGAGCCTTCAACACAACGTTTACAGGTTGTTTTTTCAGAGTCCAGAGGGCTAATATTTCTCAGAAATTTTTTTCTCATGTTTCTTTGGAAAGAGATATTAGCTGCAGGTCATATTTTTGAGGTCGGGACCATTTGCGTTACAACTCACTCACTTCACCCATACCTAACTCCCTCCTGGTAATGGTTGATTAGAGATAATAAACACCTTTATTTCGCTATTATTTTTAATTGATTTTATAGACTAATACGTTATCTTCAAAATCATACCAAAATTATAACATTTCATAGTTATGATAAGATTTGATGCATAATGTACATATTTCATCCACACCAACCGCATTTATGCCCGTTTTGATTTCTGGCTAAATTAGCTTATTGACTTTAACTTGTTATTAGCGTTAATGATCAACTTTATTCGGGTTAATTCCAACTTGATTTTGATAAGCAATAACCAGCCTTTGAAATCAAATCAGATTTATGACACTTCAATGGATTTTTAAGAAGATATGACACAAAAAATGATGCACAATTTTCATGATGCCTCATCCACACCCGCCTCATCCACAACCGCCTCCACCCTGGATAATTAGCTTTAACAGGTTATTAAGCCTACTTAATCACTTCATTTTGGGTTCTATTCTTAATTTCTCGAAAGTCAAATAAATTATCTTTAAAATGATACCAAAATTAAAACATTTCATGGGATTGCTGAAATCATTCTCAATGTAACAAATCCACCTTTTATGGGTGCCCACATTAAAAAGGATGACCTGCATCAAAACAGTAGTGTAAAACCTATGTTACTGATGGATTCACTTTTTACTAAATACAAAACCGTTGTAGATCTATTCTTTGATGCTTTCACTTTTTTACATTATTATGTATTTTCCAGAAAACATAAATACTTGCGATAATTGATCATGATTGGTAGGTAAATGTTCAGTTTATAAAATTCTTTAATATGATCCAAATAGTAAAATAGGAATTATATACTTACTGCGGACATTTCGATGGAGACCATCTTTCTCAACGTCATCAAATTTGGAGTGAAGGAATTTTCCACAGGTACTTCTAAATATTCATAATTTAGATGTATTAGCGGTGTTCACTTTAGTCGCTGTTAATATCTAGGTTTAGTAGTCTTTTTCGGTACCATAATTACTTTTTGACAAATCAGGTGAGGACACTTCTATCAGCTTCCAGCCACTTGAACAACATTATTAACTGTACCTCGCAAAGAAATTGTTTTTTATAAATATATACACCTCAGCCATAATAATAAGCTATTATTATTTGATTATCATAAGCCCATCATTCTGGCATCATTCAAAGTCACTGAGTCCTCAATATGTTGCTACCCCGGGGCCCGTTTTGATGCTTTGTTATATGCATAGTTATTTGCTGATGCGTCAAATGCGTGTCAATAGCCTTTATAATTAGTCTCTTTGCAGCCGAGAAGTCTGAGCCCAGCATTACGTTAGAATCATATCAACTTAAAAGTCTGCGGAAAACATAAAGGTCACATTAATATAACGATCACAGCTTTTACACATGGATAGATCCGCAATGGGCCGACTTCACCCGTATAGACCACGCTGTAACAAGCCGAAAAATGCCGAGTCGACATGTTATTTTTGATGTAATAATCCTCAAATTCCACACTATGCAACATAAAAATTAAGTGTCTTATTTGAAAAAAGACATCGTGTTCTAAACAATATCCGAATTTAAAAATGTTGCATAGAACGGATTTTGAGATTTTTTCGGTTAATTTTGCCATAGAGAACTTAGAAAATGGTTTAAATATTGAAGAAAAGTTAATGAATATAAAATTTAACCTTTGAAAAGTGACATTATCTTTTCAGCTTATTATCCGTGAATTATTTTGTTTAAAGTTCTACAAACTTAATTCAGTCATTTTTTCAGTTTGTATAATGGTTTAGTTTGTTCTTGAAAAAATAGAAAATGAAAAATGCATCCGTCGGAATTTTCCGGAATTCAACTCCGAAGTAGCTTCAACATGATAAAAATTGCCTAAAATATAGCATTAAACACCGCGAAAAACGTTTCTAGTTATTAACCTTACAGGGCGGTGTAGCACGAACATATCTGTTATTTTATTGTGATGTAAACGATTTAAATGACCTCTATATTTTAAATTAGAATTAGCATGATTCAGATTTATCGATCGTCCTGTTTATAATTAATAACCGACAATAAAGTAGATTTGTACATAACATTTATAATATACTATTACTTAGCCTAATGTAATCATGATAAACTATATATCTATGAATGTTTTCAATCATCCAGGTTGCTTCAAATAGCAAATTATTATATTAAATGTGGTCAACTGGACTTAAGTTTTTTAAGCGATCAGTCTGCTATGTAGTACTCGGGCTTTCTAGTAAAGTGGTATGTGATATTGTGGATAGTACTACTTGTAGTATAAACCTTGAAAAAATCAAGGTCCTAGGATCGGACTAGGTTTTTTATAGCTACAGTAGGGGAGGGTGGGGTGAGTTGGCCCCCTTTTGTTTGAACGCCCCTGTATTGGAGAGGTTAAGGTCTAGAAGATTTTCCTGTTGACACAAGATAGATATGTACCCAAGCTATGTTTTATGTAAATACTTAGACTATCGTATTTAAATAATTAAAAAAAATCGTGTTAAAACGTCATAAATGTTATTGTGCTAGAGTCCGAGTAGGTTATCATACCATCTTGAGCAAATTCGCAATAGGGCCAACTTACCCCATGTGGTAGGGGGCCAACTCGCCCCGTAGTCCAAGTTTTGACTTAACCTCGTGGTATACCAACAAAACAAAGGATAAAGTAGATTTGATCCCATGACATGTTGGACATGTACCATAGCTCGTAATCAATAATAATAAATTGGACCAGCGAAGTAATATCTTGACACTAGTACAAAATTACGCTTGCTAAAGAAGTTTACTTAGGTAACTCAAAAACTCGTTTTTTTGATAACTCACACAAAGAGATGAGCTGGGTTTTGTAAATTTTATGGTAAATTTGATGCATTATATATGACCAAAAATCACCAATAACATAATTCTCCCTAGGTCACGTGAGCAGAAACTCGTGGCCAACTCACCCCGAGGGCCAACTCACCCCACATTTCCCTATAGTTCCTCATCCAAGGAGCATCATCAGGCCGTGTGATCTTCTGTCGGCTTGCTGATCCGCGATGGTGTAGAGTATTCACGTAAGAGACGTAAAGGAATTTTTTTGATCGTTGGATCATATGTGTTGTGAATGTGAATAAATAGCAGAATCGTTAAGTCCCGTTGAACTGGGTCTCTTACTTCTATGTTGGTACATACGCTTGTGTATAGGCTGTTTAGTTTCACCTATGTAAGTTTCTGCACATTCAACATCTCCACACTTAAAACCATAAACAATATTTTGTTGTTTATGACGGGGTAGTTTGTCCTTGGAATGACCTATTTGTTGCTGCAGCGTATTTCCGGGCTTGAAGGAAGGACACTTGTACATTATGAGATCTAAAAACCCTTCTGATATGATCTTTTCAGGCCGGAAATGTATAAAGCGACGGGTGTTGGACAAAGAACTACGTGCAGTGTTCTTAGTCTGATTCGCTTTTCTTACGTAATTTTGTAATTTTGGACAAAGAACAAAGTGGTTTGAAAAAAGAGTCAAAGAAGCCATCTATGTCCGTAGGGAAGAGCCTTCCCTTAACGGAGAAGGGGGTTTAGATCTTTACAAGTATATATAAGTGTCTGAAATGTATTTTACAAGCTATAGGTCTTATACACAAAGCGGAAATGAAAACGTTTTATGAAAATCAATGATCCCACGGACGTCAGTTCCTCCTCAGATTTTGTTTTCGTAAAAAAGGGGACTGCACTTTTTCTTAAATGTGTTCATATTGACCAGAAAGTCATCTGTTTGACATACTTAATTGTTACTTGCCAGTTGACCCGATTTTGTTTAAGTATATCTTTAATTGCAATTTCTAATCTTATTGCCTTGTGGTACATATTACTTACGGCTAAGGAAGGAACATCTGCCTTCACCTTTTTCTTTTACTTGAAATCACTCGCAAGTTTGTATAAATTGTCAGGTTACAATACGACCCGTTTTTGCTTGACCAGATCTATAATTACTGCCTTATATTAATGCCCTAATAGCATATACAAATCACTGTAAGAAAATCCTTTATCTTGCCCTAGTTGTATTTCAGATGTGAACATATCGAAGTTATGGATACAGGAGGAGTCGACATGTAACACCTCAAGTCATCACAATTGTACCATTAGACATGTAATACGCATTGTTCTTTTAATTTATATCATCAATTTTATACTTTTTTGTTTCAGTAGAACATGATCCCACCATATAAGTCTTAGGGCTGAACATTTTCCAGGATCTCTCTGCTCAAATTTCCGTACTGGCTTCAACGAAAGACAAAATATAAAACTTTATATATTTCTGAAAACAAAACAAAACAAAATATTGTAATGAAGGCTTTTACTATCATATTCTTGATAAAATCATTTGTCATTGAAGCTACTTAATTAGCATAAAAAACATAACATATTTTGTAGTTTTTCACGATCAAGTACAAGAGAATAGTTAGTTCAAAAGCGAATGAATATAAAAACGTATGAGACCGTCTATCCTAAATGCAGCCTCTTGTCATTTTTACTTTTTTAAATATTTGGAAAGTCCATATTACTATAACATGACACCTCAATCAACTTAACTCGATTTCCAGATGTCAATTTGAATGTTGTCATGAAGTAAGATGTATAACTGAGATAAAAGCGTTCAAAGATCAGTCAGCCCTATATTTGATGTTGATTGTCCTCAAAGAATACATATATATTTCATATTTCTGATTATTTTCTTGATATGGAACTTTGCTGGTGTTTTAAAGTAAGGAAAGAAATTGTGAATCTGTCAAAAATCAATTTCTGCAAATTACGAATTTGAAATGTATTTTCACCAGTAGCGCAAAATGAAGTTTGCTGCATTTACGGCTCGATTGAGATGGACGGTCACATATTTGCAGTATAAAAGTCACATCCTAGATTGTAATAAATTTAGATCAATCGCGGGAACATCATCATTCGGGTTGAAGTATCGGCTAGGATCGGGCGTGAAACGTCGCCGTCCGTTTCCATCAAGTAAATTGAAAATTCACTAGAACACTAGACTTGGTCAAGTCCTTTGGGTGTCCCATTTATCTTTAGGCCTATATCTTTGGCTTGGGATGGTAATCTTATTCCTTAAGTTTTTCCCCCTTTTTTCATGTTTGTTTTAAATTTAAATTTCTTTTCTTTTTATTTTAGATTTAAATTTAAATTTTCATTTTATTTCTTTTTAAATCTCAGTTTGTATAGTTTTTAATAACATCGAAGGTTAGATTCCATTTTCCATGTTTTATTTTTATACTTCTTTTTCCATTTTCATCAACACCACAAAGATTCCCAAAATAAAACTGCATATTGCCCTTAAGATAACAGCATTATGTAATATGTTCTTATACTTACATCAAGGCTTGTCAAGTTGCCAACACTTTACCGTTAAATTTACAACTTGCCGTAAATTATTCTACGGTATTTTAGAAATTTCCCGTAAATTTTACGGTAAAATCCCTGGCAATTCGGTTGCCAATACTTTACCGTTAAATTTACAACTTTGCCGTAAATTAATATACAGTATTTTACTGGCCATACCAAGGGACAATATGCAGCCCTAGTACAATAACTACAAATTTACTTTATATTTAGTATATATTTTCTGTGGTGTCAATTAAATTGTCTTTTTTGCTAATAATTTACGGAACTTCCCCGTTTTTCCACATATTTACGGTAAAATCACGTAAAAATACGTCAAATTTACATTTCATCCGTAAATATTTTCTTACGGGAATTCACCGTTAAAAAATACAGGTTTTCTACCTCAAATAGCTCAAACACATTGAAGCATTCATTGCAGGCGTTGTGTTATGAGGTAGGACGAATTTGCGTTAAACAATGATTTAGAATGGAATTTGCATGTCCTTTCTTTTTAACGCATAGCAATTCTTTTCCTGTGTTAAAGTCCCAGTAAATTATATACCATTGTAAAGCTATGATTGTAAGGATCGTCTACAAACCACAAAAAAGTGGATACAGGGTGGAACAAATGTCATATAGGGTGTAAGTATAGAATTCCATGCAAAAATGGTACCATAATTGATTTCATCATATCTTTATAACTGTACGTATTTCAATAACCTGACCCTTCGATATATAAAGGGGGTGCTATATACTTTTAAATAAACCAAACTTGTAATAAAGGAATTTGCTTCTGTACTGAGGCATAGTGTGATCAAATATTTCTTACAAGTCAATTGGAATCAATTACTACAAATAACAATTTATATGACTTCATCCACTATTTCATTTCATAATCATCTACAATTTCTTTTCATAATCACTGATTTCTCATTTGTTTATAAATAATAACCCTTCAGTAGGTACAACGACAGGTAATAGCCAATGCTTATAATGCACCGTATAGTCGCTTCAATGCATTTAGTAATGCATACATACTTGCTACAACCATTGCATCCTTACACCCCCACACAGCGCCATTTGAATGCAGTTATTTCAAAAAGTAAAGAATAATTGAATATGAAACAATGGGGACTTATAGCCAAATAAATTGTCATGGTTATGGTCCATAAACCAAATCAATTGACCACTCCTATCTGAAATTATGGTAAAAATACTCCTGATTTTTACCTAGAACTGTAACAACTCCATCCTTTTACATACCTCACCTAGTGACACAAGGCCTGCAAGAATTCGATCAAGTGGGTATTTAAAAAAAAGTTTATCAAATGCATCAACTGGAGGTCTCTCCTCATTCTCAGTACATAGAATAGGTATATAGGATATACGGAAATTGCAACGTCAAGACCTTTAAACGTCAATTATGACTAAGGTAATATCTTAGCATTTCAAGTGTGGATTTAGGCTGTTTGAAGTGAGGCGATGATTCCTGAATGTTTTTGTTCTATTTAAAAAGAGAAAGTACTTATGATCGGTTCTTTCCACTTTCACTATTTGTTCTTAAGGATTAAGTCATTTCTAGATCTGTCCCCTTCAGGAATTTGTATTACCTTTGACATTTACAGACATTTTGAGACAAAAAAACATGTTTCAATGGTCCGCCTTTTAGTAGATTTTTTTTTTTAATTTAAAAAGAATAATTTCTATATAACTATATTCTAATTAAAACGTAGCACTGACAGACAATTCTTGTTTTCAAGTTAAATTGTATTGTATCTTCAATTTGTGGGAGCAGATCTCATATGGTTTTGCTACAAAACCAATAACCTACTCTCTAAAAATCTTAACATTAAAAAGTCAATCCTCCTTGGGATGACGCTTCAAGTCAATCTAAAAGATTAACATTTTAAATTTTCAAATGTGAAAATCACTCTTTTTCTCCATACAAACTATAATTTCAGACTATAACGAGTAATTTTGCATTTTGCAAAGAGTGAAATTTCATTTTTGTAAAGATTGATTTTCAATCTTTTCAATCGTTTTACTGATTTTTCCCTCAACTCAAACCTCCTCGAATTGAGTTATATAAGTAATTTTTTAATTAAATCAAGGATTATTGTGCTGGAGGATCAATTGGTAAAATAATAACAAGATACGTAGGGGTGCATATCAATCAGTGTATTTGCATACCATAAAATATATGCATACCATAAAACATAGCACATTCTGTCATTGTCAAGTATGTAGTTCATGCATTAATTATCTCTTTCAGATGTCCCGGCCGGTGTAGTAGGAACGTAAGGCCGAAACCATAGTCGGCCTCCAAACAAAATTTTCGCTACCAAACGTTTGGTCGTGACGTCAAAATGACGAGTGACTCCAAACATAATATCTTCAACACTGAGTTGAGACAAAATAAAATTTCGCGCTAGATTGCACATGTTATTGAATTGTCATATACATTTGACGAAATGTTTGTTACCCGTTCATACTTTAAATTCGATGGCAAATATTTTGTAACGTCACGACCAAATGTCTGGTGGGGAAAATTTTGTTTGGAGGCCGACTATGGTTTCGGCCTTAGTCCGCCTTTCCACGGATTGGTCTACAAATCTCTGTGTGACATTGCAGCTTTTTAAAGTTCGTTGTATCAAATTTCTTTGTATCCAGATGTATTTAATTTAAAAAAAATATTAAATATGTATCCCGCCGCGGCAAAAGGATCCAGTTGTCGGCTCGTACATGTTGCTTATTGTAGCATATCTGATGTATATAACTAGTATACATATGATATGCTACAATGAGCTACATGTAGGAGACGACAACTGCATCCTTTTGCCGCGGCGTGACACATATATGAAAAGAGTGGAATAATTTCACAGCTTTTGCTATTAGTGAGTATAGGACATCAGCTTAATTGTCAAAAATTTTGAAGTCAATTAGCATTAGCGTACCTCTAAGTTCATCCTTTCCGCTTATTCTAGCGAAAAAAATTCGACCCTACCACCTTCAGGAAGGATACAGTGTCCGTTCAAAGTTTGGAGGTCAGGGGGCTAGTGTAACTCCGTTATTCTAAAAGTACATTGGGGCGACATAAACGGTATTCCAATGTTTGTTGTGAAATTCGTTAATGACGTGTTCGTTATTATTTCTTTTAATTCATACAGACAGACAACTATTTCATGTCATCAGTGCCTTTCTTGATTTAATAATAATAAACGCAGATAAATAAAAAAATGTCGGTGCTTATATAGCGCTTTTCCAGAACTGATCAAAGCGCTTTACATTTATTCCGTTACCACTAGAATACAACAAGCTGCCTATTCAAGCGCTCAATACTCATATTCCTAGTAACTCCCCATATAACGCTTGGGTCGACGAGGTAAGTGTGATAAAGTGATTTGCCCAGGTTTACAACACGTTGGCCTGAACGGGACTCGAACTCACAACCTCACGTTTATGAGTCCTGTCGATTTCCGCTAGACCACACGCGCCCAAAGCATGTTCAAAGCAGATGCTTTGAACAAGCCAAAGGCATGAGTTTGAAAGTTCGTGGCTAGTCCCCGACATTCCTATACAGGAATTTGACGCATATCTGAATAAACTTTATACAAATATATTTCTGCATTAAAACAACTACCCATGTAAATCAAACTTATTAAACAAATTGAAAAGAGTTTCAGAGATAGTAATCATGGTAATATTACAATTTTTACATACAGGAAATAAATGTTTGTTTTATTGCACAAGCGCGAGTACATCAGATATAAGTAAGAAAGTTTGAAATACAAGAAATAGTAACGATACTGTCATTTGAATTAAGTTAAACAAAACACATGATATAGATATACAAGCACGTGATATGCTATCATTGCCCTTATCATGCTTATAACATGTACAAAGTCTCAACTATGGAAGTTCAAATATTGAAGTCGCCAATTACGGAAACATACATTATAAAGCAATGGAGATTAGGTTATCAGTTATTCTAACTTACTAATGAGTTTTGCAACACGGGGTATGTAATTATTATGGACCTGTAATTAGAAACATGGGAGTTAACTAGGCATTTTGATTGACTTAATTATTATTAATTAACTTTCACAAATATCATAGGTCCTACATGTATCTGCTTTTTAAACTTGCCGATTCGAGGCTTCTCAAGTTAAGATTTACATATTATTAAAATTGACAATTAAAAACAAAAACAAAAATAATCATCAAAACAAACTTCTTGGCATAATTAAAATCAGTAACCCAACTATACATTAAATCTGTATGAATTATTTGTTGAGTTCATCGGATATTGTGCACGGAGAGATATTTAACATACCTGCATGTTGGTGAGTTTTACCAATTTCTTCTATTTATACGTTTTTTTAATTTTAAGAAACATGCATATGACAAGTTAAAAAAATAACGTATCAACAAGAGCAGATATTTATTGTACCTTGTTATAGCCTAACAATCAAGCTAAATTACATAGGTCTGCCATATAAATAAAAATGTATTTTCCATCGCAATAGGTATGTACCCCTCATATCACTATACAGGTTCAACCAAAATCAAGTAAAAGTACAATGACACAAGGTAGGAAACTGATTTACCATTGACACGTTCTTCTCAGATTATGAAAGGTTATTAATTTTCATTTTAAAATTGATTGGAATTGAACAAATTAAAACATTTAAGGTCAAACTATAGGGTCAGTATATACTTCTTTTTGAGACAAGGTATTTTGTGTACAAGTCTTTGTTAATTCCAATGCATCTTCTAATCAATAACGGATTTTGTAAACCATCAAATGTTTTACCATAAAATAGTGTACAAGTGCGGTGAATTAATTTTTCATTACCAAGCCTAAGTTACCATTCAAAATTAAATTAAACTTCTTTATTTTATGCCAAACATTTGATGGTTTACAACATGAAGCATCCGTTTAATGATTAGAAGTTAAATGCATTTGAATTAACCCTCGTCTACCAATGCTAACACGTCTACCCAAGGGGGGGGGGGGTTGCAACCCCCCTACTTTTTTGGAACGGAACCCCCTATGAACTTGGTTTTGCTATCAATCATGCAATAGATAACCAAAAATCGGCCAAGGCGTTACGTAATTATGACGTCATAAAGCTCGTTCGGATCAGAAAATCGAGATTGTGGTAAAAAATTGCCATCAAACCAGATTAAAATTTTCCGTGGCTTCACCACCCCCCTACACCCCAACTTTGACGGCCTAGACCCTAATTCCACCTTAGGTGGTACCCCCCTAATTTTTTTATCAAAATGACAGCAAAGGATGTAAAAGAAATGGGATCGGTTGCTTTGGCGTTTTTATGCAGCGGGGAAAAAACCTTAGGGGGGACACCCCCGGATAGACGAGGGTTAATGTAATAACAAAGATTTGTAGTACAAAATATTTGGTAGCTCAAAAAGAAGTATTTCCTAACCTTATAGGTTTGCCATTGCTTGTTTTTGGAACATGCCTTTTTTTCTTGATATATGTACGCCTTGGTGCTTCCAAAGTTTGTATTTAATTCCTTGAAACACACGAAGCGTGCGGTATATAATTTATTATGGAATGTGTCATAATAACGTATTAATGTAAATAATTTAAAAATCAGTTTCATTCAAGTACGTAGTGCAGTAGAGAATCATCTTTTTTAGATAATTTAGGTACGTTAACGCTGTGGCGTAGGGTAACGGACTTGCAACTCACCGTTCAGTGACCAATCTTTAAAAGAATGACAATTTTCACTCCCTCAAAGAGTGAATTATAACTCTATAGGAGTGACATTTCAGTCTTTAAGAGTGAAACCCTGTTCGATTTCACATTTCGAAATGTCACTCTTTTGGAGTGAAAAAAATCACTCTAAGATTGAGTGACTGTTCGCTCTTTTCATTTTAAGAGTGTACGTCGTTACCCTACATCACAGTGTAAACGCACCTTTAGACCGTCTCCTAGACAGAGCATACCATACAGTGCCTACAGTGCCATATGGATAATAGATAGTCTACTGAGTTTTTGACATTGTACAACACTGAACGCACTTGTTATTCCATTATTTGTTGTCATATATAAAAAACAGATAATTCATTCTGAGAACTTTGTACGTGGATCAAATTCAAGCCAGCCATATACAATTTATGGAATGAATAGAGTGACAGTCTGTGTGAAAAATTGAATAATAAGCAGTTGAAAAAGGTTTGTAATTGAATGTAGAAGGATTCTTTCAAGTTTTACAAGTTGTTTTCTATACCACAATGCAATATACTTTTTAATGAATATGTGACTCGTCATATAAAAACGGAGCAGTAGTCTGCCTGAACTTGTGCCTGTATTAACTTGTGTTAATTCCATCAGGGCCGTGAAACTCAGATTGTCAGCCAACGGACGAAAAAGGAAACATCCACGCTCGAGTTAAAGGTGAACAGAGTTTATTGATGTTTTTTTAATTTACATTCGAAAGGGAATGGCGTAAACTAATTGATCAATACTAACAAGAGAAATCAGTATATAAATGGGTCTCATTTCAATGCGATACTTATTTTCTGCAATAATAAGCTGATTATTGCAGAAAATAACCGCACCAAGGTTGGTTCACTTTTTGACTGGGGAGTTTCATTTCCCATTCCTTTTTAAGCATTCAGAATCAACATTTTGTACATAAAGCAGAAATGGTATGTTATGTTTACTAGATTGACCGGGAACAATAATGGCTATTTATTGTTTAACTGTTTTGCACTAGGCAATAATAGGCTATATTGTTTGCGAGTCAAATATTTTCACCCTGTACCAAAGCAAGGATAATGGAGTTTTGAACTGGCTCTCCTGAAAGGAGGCTTTTAACGTTGCCTAATATTAGGCCCGCAAATTGAAAAGGACGATTGATCTTTAAATATTTTATTGATGCATCTTAAACATTTAATCGCATATGTGTTTTAATCCACCTAACTAGGCCAATAGTAATTTTCCTTCGAACCAGTAGGAAAGTTCACGTACTGAAGAGAATGATTAAAAGTTTTTATTTTAAACTTGAAAAGGATTTGTATCTATAATTAACATTGTGTAGAACATATTTCAATGCATATCAAAGAACGCGATATCTATATTCGTAATCTCTTAAAATTCAGCACTACACGAATACATTTTAATTATTACTATGTTGTTCATGCACTAGTTGTACTGTTTATGCTTGGCATATTCGAACTAATGAATTTAATTGACAGTACATAAATGATCGCCACATCGGTAAATAAATTGTGTAGCGTCGTCTGCTATGTTGAGAATGCCTGTTGTTATTGCCTAAAATTAATTCCAGAATATTTTGGAAAATAGTTTTTTTCATAAAATGTTGAAGTTGATCCTGCTAATTGGATTATTATTAAATCATTCATGATACAATGATTTTGTTTGTTTCATTTTTGAAGAAATTGTATGACTGTTAGAGGATATAGTGTGTCTAGTGAATTGCACTATTTTCCCAATGGGAATGGGCACACTCATAATGACGCGTGACTTTGATGCGCTGTATCTCGAAAACTTTGCCTTGACCATATACTTTTATCCATTTTGTAGAAGAGATATGTCCATTATCTTTCAATCGAGACCAAGCACAACGTTTAATTACAGGTCACTTTGCATGCAAAGCCAATGGGGACGTATTTACCGGTGTGGATTCTACAGGCATTTACTAGCATGTAGCATGACGTTTGACTAAAAGATGACTACTAAACAAAATATACCAGACGGTGGTTGGGGCTGGATAGTTGTATTAGGCGCCCATTTTTCACGGGCATTCACCATTGGTCTTGTGAATTCATGCGGACCTATAATAGTGGAATGGTTGCAGTACTTTGGGAGCAGCACTGCTAAACGACATGGATCTTTTCGTTTACTAATCTTGTCCAAGCTTTTATGGGTA
>JXSR01S059502.1:36820-47609 GCA_000969725.1 Ophiothrix spiculata | reverse complement strand
ACATGGTATGACATTTCAAACTTTGTTAAGTCGTGTTAAAAACCATTTCAACGTGTTCCTCTCCTCATGATGACAAAGAAAAAGTATACTTTTATCTCCGAAGTATGTAAATGAGTTATATCCAATTATGTGAAAGGTCATATCAGGGGTCACGCAATATATGGGAGACACAAAATTCAAAATTGTCAGATTTTCTTCAAAATGGTCTCAAATGTTCCTTTCGCAAAAGTGTCTTCATGAAGTAATAGTTTTTAGGAAAGTGCTTGCTATGGTATCAGGCAAAACAAAGTTCATATTTACCATTGCACTGGAACCTGAAACTCCAAATTTACTTTGATCTGTAACCAAAGCAACAGTACATCTGAGCCTTTGCTAAATATTACTTTGTGTGGATGGTTATGCAAGAGAAACAATTTGAGACCATTTAGAACAAAATCCGACGATTTTGAAATTTTTGTCTCCCATACGGCATATCACGTGACCCCTGATATGACCTTTCACGTTTTTGGATATACCGGTAACTCATTAACCATAGTACGGAGATGGGTATACTTTTTCTGCTTCTTTGTGGTGAGTGGAATACAATAGAATGATTTTCAACATGATTTAACCAATATTTAAAATTGTACCCCTTGTTTTGGCAGCCATTTTGTTTTATGAATATATTAATTGCTGTTCCACCAGGTGGATTTTTCTAGGTTTTTAATATGTTATTGTATATGTTTGTCTAATGTTATCCTGTATATATATCATTACTTTTGCGATTTGTTTGAACTATAGCTTTAAGAGACATACTGACCAAGCTGTGTAATTCACATGTATTTATATAGCCGCAAAAATCATATTATCCTAAAGTATGCGTATGTTGTAGGGTATTTTGGCGGTAGTATTGGGTCTCTTTTTCGACGATATTTTTAATTTATAACATGTGAAAGACATTATTTGGTTACACGGTGATTCCAAAATAACGTTTGTGACCAAAATATTTTAAAATTTCACTTTTAAATGGCCACAGAACCTATCATAAACATTATATCAACGAATTTGTTGTTGATAATGGTGCTCACTGGTGGGATCAAGATAAGCAGGTGTTTAAAGATTAAAATAATTTCCACAATACTGATTAAAGTTCATGTAACGTTCGGTAACGTTTGTGTCCTCGCATGAAAATGGTTTTTTGCTCCTAATGACTTCAAAGTAAAATTTCTCTGACATGTTAGCGAATTTTTTATTGCGCTTTTCACAGAAGTGTGGTAACATATTTACAAATAGTTCATAAAAGTGGTAGGAAATTCTATCGTCAAGATTTCTTTAAATGCAATGTTTTGTTTGGTAACGTCTGGTAACGTTTGTGACATTTTGGTGTAACTTTTTGGTAACGTTTGTGACATTTTTGAATGAAAACATGTGCTCATTCATGCACGGGCATAAACAATTCAAAATTTCTGATTAGAAAATACTTCTTACATACCGAGTAACAAACGTATGACTGAAAAAAACTGCTCATATGGTCGAATAAAATAGCTAATTTTTTTACTTGAAATCAAAAAAGGTTTAGTTTTCACTGGAATGAGCCTACAGATGTTATTGTTGAAGTACAAGAACCATTGTCATTAATTATTGTGGATATCAAATGTTTTTAATGCTATTTTGATGATGTTGTATCCCATCTTAAGCGAATATGCTAGACCTCATTGTCAATCATGCCCAATTGATTTTTTGAAACAAGTTAACAACAAAAGTGTGAAGGGATGCTTATGTTGTAACCAACAAAGCCATTTGCCATTAATTGTTTCAATATTCTATACATTTAATGCTGTTTTGAAGTTGCTGTAACATGTTTTTGTGCAAAGCGCACGGTGTTAGTACTGACGTTTCAAGACGTATATATATGTGACCGTCCAGCCCAAACCAGCAGTAAATGCCAGCTTTTGTCATTTTCACTTTTTTAATTATTTGCAAAGACAATACTTTAATGATTAAAATGACACCTTAATGAACTTCACACGATTTCCAGAAGTCAAGTTATGGTCCGTCAAAGTTTATCAGGGAGTAAAACGTATAACTGAGATAAACGCGTTCCAAAGTTTAGTAAGCCCTATATTTTCTGTTGATTGTCTTAAGTATATACCAATTTATTTCACATTTCCTATCATTTTCTTGAAATGAAACTTTGCTGGTATTTTGTAGTAATCACTAGGATTGTGAATCTGTCATAAAATCGATTTCGGCAAATTACGACCTTGACATGTATTTTCACCAGTAGCGCAAAATGAAGTTTCTGGCATTTACTGCTCATACGGGCTGGACGGTCACATATGTATATTTTTTTTAATTTTAAATATAATGAATGGTACATCTTGAGGACAAATAATCCTCATGTTAACTAAAATGTCCCTCTGTATAGATAGTTCAGAATATTTATCTGTCTTAAGGCTACTTTGGTCAATTTCATTGAAAATATGCCATTTTGGCGGCCATTTTGAAGTTGAAGCATTCAAATGACCCAATTTTTAGAGAGTAACATTGTATATTTCATTAGCTTTAATTTGATACCAAACATTATATATTTACATCTCAAACGGGATCTGTCACACTAATAACACGGTATGTAAAAAATGGGTATGGCTTTTGACGCCTATAACACAAATTGCTCAAGCGTGTATTTTTGGCATCATTCAGATTCTTAAAGTAATCGCTCTAAACTACTAATTTCATCAAAAAAATTGCATATACAAAACTTGACACTTATGCTATAATTTTGTAAAAACCTATCTGACTATAAAGGATGTGCAGGAGGTTAATGTCAAGAAAAAAATATCAGTGAAAAACGAAAAAGAACTCTCAGAATAGAACCAAAATATTAAAATCTAACACGAACCATTGACTATCAAAACACTAATAACACCAATATCATGTGATTAGTTTATATTATTGTGTTTGAATATTAAGACACAACATTATTTTTGTTTTTTTGAAATTTTAGAAGCAATGCGAGCAGCCAGGTTTATTCAAAGATTTTGATTAGAAGATTTCTTAGAGTTTTTCCTATTTTGCGCAATTGGCATTATTACTAACCAAGTGATGGACTCACTGCTTTTGATCTGAAATAAAGACATAAGACAACTATTTGTTAAATTTTTCGATGCAATTATATGAGAAGAAAAAATCAATACTTTGTTAGATTGAGTTTTCAGTTTCCCAAAGAAGAAAAATAAACCAGCTTTGTCTTTGCATGTAATCAATATGCGAAGCATTTGAGTAATTTTACAGTCTTTGTGTATATTGTCGAACAGAAAAAAAAACATATGTATATAATATAGAGAAAACCGGAAAAAAAAATAGAAAAAGAAAAAAATATCCAAAGTGGTTTCAAATGATTACCTTTTAATGAATATTGGCGAAACGTATATGATGACTTTGTCACTGTAAACTATTCAACCGTTAATGTTGTAAGACCCTTTCGGTGTTCTTTATAAACCAGCTTATCATAGATAACTACTGTGCAGATAGAAAATGATACAAGCAGACATAATCTATGATATCTCTAATTTGCATCGATGGATTATCTTGATTTTTTTCAACGAAAATAAACAAAACATTGGGCTTTTAATGATATAATTTTCAGGTAGCTAGTATGCGTAACATTTGAGAAAATCAGCGTTGTTACCATGCACAATGTTTATTGGGACACCCGGTACTTTATAGGATATTAGAAGTTCTCAAATACAAATCCAATATTTTTGGTACTCACGGATACATTTCGACATCCTGTCAGGTGTCTTGATCACTCCACACTGATGTTGCTGTGAGGAGGTTCTAGATCATAGCATCTTTAGCACGGCTGGATGACGTAACCGCCGAACTAATTGTATGCTGCTGCATAATGATGTGGTTGTTGATTGGATCAAGCTTGTATGCCCACTCGTCCTTATTCATAGTTCTTGTTCCTCTACTCCTAAGTAGGTTTAAATTTTGCAGTAGCTCCCGATAGTGCGTTCACTTGACTCTGATATTGTCAATGAATGTATTATTGCTTGCGAGAAAGCGTGCTGAGAATTGCCAGCTGGCGAAGCTTCACAACTTAGGGGGATTCACACATTTCACAAAAACACATGTCTTTAGGGGAATTCACATAAATCAGACAAATTACATGTTGACAAGTGGTCTGTTTTTATATTATGTGTAACGTATTTATCGACTTTAACTTTAAAAGATCGAAGTCTGTCTATACTTTCATATATATCTTTAATTTTAAATTCGATTTTTTTTAAAAAAATATTTCAAAAGGAATTGGCATTGTTTTTACAGCTATCAGTGCAAATGCCATTGCATGTGGCGCTGTATATCGTCCATTAAGAACGAAATACGATCCTATGAGAGTGCATGATTCCGTCCACGGAGAACATAAAACTGCTAAAACTAAAGAAGCTTCTGCTTTTATCACACACATGTGTAAGGAGGGATGTGATCATAAAAACTACCACACTGAGTTACATGAAAAGTGGTCACCTATCATTGTGAATACAGGATATCTGATGAGGATATCAAAAACCATTGTAACAACAAGTGCTATTTCCATCTTTAAAAGGAGCAAATCTATAAGTGTGTTTCTTATATGTACATTCAGTGTTGGTGCTGGGTACGTAATTCCAATAGCTCATTTGGCAAACAGAGCAGTAATAAATGGACTAAGTAAAGATCAAGCGGCAATCATAATGGTATTTACTGGTGTCGGTACCTTTATAGGGAGATCTGCTAGTGGATGGTTTATAGACAAAAACTTCATCCGTGCAAGGCAACTTATGATGATTGTCATATTATTTGCAAGTATAGAAGCAATGTTATTTATTCTGACCGATATCTACCTTTTACTTATAATTCTGAGCTTTTTACATGGACTTCATGTAGGAATTGCTACATGCCTTGCATTTGTAATTCCGAGATACCTTGTAAGCACAGAAGACATTCCGTCAACAATTGGTGTGTGCAATTTGTTTCATATACTGGGCAATGTCGTAGATGCTGTAATCGGAGGTTAGTATAAAAACACATGTACTAAATATCTGTCTTTATATGATAAAGCTAGGGGAAAGGAAACCCCTTGGAAGAAAACAACGTTCACATGATTTAAATATACACCCAAGACAAATTGATTTGTCAGTCAGTGGGAGTTCATTTAAACTGCCCAGCCAAGTAAAACAGATCATCTGGATTTGCGTCTTATTAAGTGGCAACATTTCTTTGCCGACCGCAAGCTTTAGGTCGATCAGCGAGTTATGAACAAATTGTGACACAATCTCTAAAATTTTTAATGATAGTTTCTCTCTTTTTATATAAATTGCCTCCTTTGCCATACGTTCAAACCACCTAGATTCCATGTCCTGAATTATCACATCTGTAATGTCTACAAAGTACGGTTGTATATAATATACTATGAAAAGAAGAAGTAGCTTGGCGGTGCTGGTATACCTGCCTTGAAAGAGGTTGTTTTAATAGTCCTCACAGCCACTATCTACTTATTTTCTGCTCTGAATGTTGTGAACAATAAGTGGATTTAGGTTTCCAGCAGGAAGTCAATCTGTACCGAATTTTAGCCCAAACACAGTTTTGCCTGTCAAACTAATAAGCCGTGACATTAGCTCCTGCAATCCATATACTGACAGCGGATAATGTGAATTGTTGTTTGGGATGGATGGTAGTGTGCATCCATTTTACGCCTATTTGGGTACATCATTATGCTTTATCAGGGTATTGTGGGATTATTGTTCGTACTCAATTGATTTCTGGTTGGGAAATCCAAAATCTGCTTATTGGTGTATGTATCATTTGGTACTTTGTCTTTAGGGTGGTAAAGTTGAAATTTTGGAATTTTAATGGATTTTAACGAGACAGTATGAATGTGCAGTCCTAAAAATCATCCTGATGATCTCCACCAGTTCATTAATATGTGGAGTTGCGGTTTTGAAACTACGCGAGGGCTTTCTATGGATGTTTGTCAGAGAAACAGCATTATCATCCCGTTTCAAAACAGATTCCTTTAACGCTTTATGGAAAGTCAAACTGGTTATGCTGACTAAGCATTCAAGGAAGGCGACTTGATGCATAATTTACAAATATTGAATGCCTGAGAGTGCAATAGTATACAAATATTTAATGCCTGAGAGTGCAATAGTACCAAATATATCATGAGGTCAAATTTGGACTTTTCTATTTCACGAGGCGTGGCCGAGTGAAATGGATCTGTCCAAATTTGACCGAATGATATATTTTGTACTATTGCACGAGCATAAGCATTCAATATTTGTTTTATATCATGATATCACACAGGTTTGTTTCATGCCGTGCAATAGAACAAACTATTGCACGGCTCAAATCACTGTAATCATGATATAATACAAAATATATCATGATGTCAAATTTGGACTTTTCTATTTCACGAGGCGTGGCCGAGTGAAATGGATCAGTCCAAATTTAAACAAATGATATATTTGTAATATTGCACGAGCATAGGCATTCAATATTTGTTTTACATCATGATATCACACTGGCTTGTTTCATGTCGTGGAATTGAAAAAAAAATTACACGGTTCAAATCACTGCAATCATGATATAATCGTATATATGTGACCGTCCAGCCCAAACAGCAGTAAATGCCAGCTCTTGTCATTTTCACTTTTTAATTATTTGCAAAGACCATGCTTTAAGGATTAAAATGACACCTCAATGAACTTCACACGATTTCCAGAAGTCAAGTTATGGTCCGTCAAAGGTTGTCATGGAGAAAAACGTATAACTGAGATAAACGCGTTCAAAGATAAGTAAGCATTATACTTTCTGTTGATCGTTTTAAGAATATGCCAATTTATTTCACATTTCCTATTATTTTCCTGAAATGAAACTTTGCTGGTATGTTGTAGTAAGCACGAGGATTGTGAATCTGTTAAAAATCAATTTCGGCAAATATTGACCGTGATATGTATTTTCACCTGTAGCGCAAAATGAAGTTTCTGGCATTTACTGCTCATACGGGCTGAAAGGTCACATATGGTCAAACGAGCTCCAGCGAACTGAGTGTAAAATCAAGCTGACTCGGAAAACACAGCCGGATTTGAGCAGATAATATACTGATGCTGGAATAAGTCAAAATCCAAATTGCACTGTTAGAATAATGTTTTTGCACATGATAAGTATGTTAGGCCTACCAGCCATTTTGGTGTTTTCATAGATTTTGTGTGCAGCAAAGGTTTTTTTGTCCAAATTTGAGCAAATTTGTGTATTTTGGAAACAAATCACGAATCATCCAAATGAGTACAATTGTGTGCTCTAGCAGGCACATACTCGTACATAAAGTTTTAGAAGCTTGTTTCTCATAAGTCATAAATCTTTCTGCTGATCTGATTTCAGGTTTACTTTATGATATCACCGATAATTACCTCGCTACGTTCTTTTGCTCTGCTGCTTTGTACGGACTTTCAGCACTCTGCTTGGTGCCAGCATATTACGTTTTGAATCAGAAGACCTAAGCCGAGAGTAAAAGCCCTTCGTAGAGCCAGTATTGTAAATGTGACAACATTATTCAAAATATCCCAGCTTATATAAGCTTAACATGAAGCATATGGCAAGCCTAGTAATATAATGTAACACTAGCGTAACCAGAGGTGGTGCACCGGGTGCACATGCACTACCAATATTTTATTTGTCTGTCGCCCAAGATCGCCTTTGTAGAAAAACGCCGCTGTCTGAAAATTTGCGGGGATTATACCTGCAAATTGTGTCGTACAAGATATTATTAGAGAGAGGAAAAAAAGTAGAAACACATTAATAAGATGTATAGTTGTGTGTTGTTTAGTTACACAATTAAGACTTTGAACGACAAGACAAATATAAACCTGTTTTTTTTTATTCAGTTTTCGAAAAGTGCGTTGTTGGTATAACTTGTACACCACCAATATTGAAAGTCTGGTTAAGCTACTGTAATGTAAATTTGGTAATGATAAGTAATCTTTGGTGTTTTTATAAACAGTAGAACTCCATTTTAATGTAATTTATCTGGCAAAAACTACTTCCAAAGACTATTCAAAAATATGTAAATTACCACATCACTGAATAATGTTTTTGCACATGAAAAGTAGATTCGTGATAGATTATACCTCAAACATGTCAAAGATAGTACTTATGAGGAAACTGGACCCGGATTTTTGTTCATCACTATTTCCAACTTCAGCGGTCCGTATCTCGGAATATGGTTTTCCGACTTTAGGTACCGTTTGCTGTAACGCATCGCATATGTAGGCCTACCAGCCATTTTTGTGTTTTCATAGATTTTTGTGCAGCAAAGGGGGTTTTTTTGTCCCAATTTGAGCAAATTTGTGTATTTTGGAAACAAATCACAGATCACCCAAATGAGTACAATTGTGTGATTTCCTGACAAATATGGTATACTGATGAGTAACTTAATGAGTAAAAATAGTTGGGACATATTTTCAAAGTCTAGCAGGCACATACTCGTACATAAAGTTTTAGGAGATTGTTTCCCATAAGTCATATTTCTTTCTGCTGATCTGATTTCAGGTTTACTTTATTATATCACCGGTAATTACCTCGCTACGGTCTTTTGCGGACGAACGCCGCTGTCTGAAAATTCGTGGGGGATTTATACATGCAAATTGTGTCGTACAAGATGTTATTAGAGAGAGAGAAAAAAAAAGAAGAAACACATTTATAAGATGCATAGTTGTTTGTTGTTTAGTTACAAAATTAAGACTTTGCACGACAAGAAAAAGATAAACCTGGGTTTTTTTTTATTCAGTTTTCGAAAAGTGCGTTGTTGGTGTAACTTGTACACCACCAATATTGAACGTCTGGTTACGCTACTGTAATGTAAATTTGGTAATGATAAGTATTCTTTGGTGTTTTTATAAACAGTAGAACTCCATTTTAATGTAATTTTTCTGGCAAAGGCTACTTCAAAAAACTATTCAAAAATATGTAAATTACCACATCACTGTACCCAATACCCTACCTTTTTAGCTGGTTATCAATGTTATCAACAGACTATTAACGACTTAATAGACTGTTCAAATCCCTAATTAAAATACAAGACAAAAATCAAAATATAGGGGATTGTCTTACAATTTTTGCGAGACATCTGTGGTAATTGGGCATTGTGTAAAATGCCAGTCAACATTTTCAGCTATTTGATCATATTAATTTAACGTTTTCTCAGTCGTTAATTTCCTTCAGAGTTTCAACATGATAATTTGACTAAGTTTATAAAGGATTGACTGAAAGTTTTCTTGATTATGTAAAAATGAATTTATTATTACTTTGTCTATGTGAGTGCATATACATTTAGAGTACGGTATAATGACATCATAAAAGGGACACGGCAGAAGTGTAAATAATCAGATGGCGAACAGCTGTCATTCATTCATTATGATTAGATCAATATCGATGGGGAAATTGAAACTGTCGAATTTGTTTTGTCGTTATTGGAACAATGTACTTCAAATGATTTTGCCCTGTTGGATATAAATAGATTTTTTGCAAGCTATGCCAAATTGATGTTTCAAACATTTTACAAAATTACGTTTTACTATGCAATTTTTGGTGTATTTTTACTTGTTTGAAAAGTTAAGGTATTAAAGATTTAGGATTTCTGTCACGTGTGATTGTACATTGTACAGATCCAAATATAGGCACTAAGGACCGTACGATGTTTTGTTTTATACATTGATCATGAGCACCAGGATGACTTGTTTTGACCCCATTTTTTTCCTCCAAATGATGCGATTTTTTTACCCCATCTTCCTCAATTTTGATATATTCGTTTTTAAATGTTTCAGGCCTAACAGTTGTATTATTATTCCCCGATAAAATACTGATGCTAATGTATGATTAACTGCTATCAATTCTGACGTATTGATATCCATAAACATAAGTATCCATATATATGAATATTTAGTAAGTCGTTCATGACGTATTTATTGTTTCCTTACTAAATAAAGCGATGGGTGTGCAACAAATCGCTCTAAGCCAATCAAAAGTCGTGATATACCAAAACAATTTTTGACAAAAATGTAACACCTTTCAACATTGCGTCGCGTTCGTGTATTGTTGCGTTCGCGTGTTGATGTGCTAAATACGGTCACAATAATGAATAATTAATCACAAAATATTAATGATGGTAATTTATTTAAAATTTTTGCATACCTCTTGAAAGCGAAATTTAATGCCGCCATTTTATTTCTCCGCTAAGACTGAAGTTCACGTACATTTACTAAATAAAATGACATTACATTAAAAAAAAAACATGTATTATCAATAATTATCAAATTGCGATCATCCTGAAATTAATAAAATTGTTAAAATTCTTACCGTTTACACATTCCATCAAAATATATAATCCACAGCGAGAGAACCATTACACCGATTACACCAGCGTTTCTTATTAGTGCATTTGTGTTGACCGCGTCGACTGCCGCGACGAAGTTTACTACGCGTGATAAACTTAAGATACGCGCGGCTTGCAAATATGCGTTACGCGGTTACAATTACGGCGCGCTGTAGCATTGCGTAAACAAACAATTTAACTTGTGGAAATATACTGTACTGTAGGCCTAAAAGTTATATATGATTTATTTCGGGAAAGTTGAAAGGAATTATATAAAAACAAACAACATTGACATCAACGTAATTGTTTATGTGTATAGGCCTGCGTGTGTGCTAATTAGTAATTAACATTTTCTTGCTCCAGTTTCTTTTTTCTAATTGGATTTTGTCGAGG
>JXSR01S059494.1:0-11560 GCA_000969725.1 Ophiothrix spiculata | reverse complement strand
TAGACAATCTGGAAATTAGACAAACTGTTGATTATACGAAGTGAAAATAGACAAAATGGTTTTAGACAATCTGGGAATTAGACAAACTGGTCATTAGCCAATATGATTATAGACTAAGTGAGTATTAGACCAAGTGATTTTAGACGAAGTGATATTAGACAAATTGGCAATTAGACAAAATGGCGTTAGACGAAGTGGCAAATCACCATTCTTAAGGGGCCTTATTGAGGTCAGTTTAACCAGTTTAATATATAGTAATAAGTAGCCAAGACCTGTCTTGTTTATGAGACGGTGAGGAGACTGGTTCAAGCAATCTAGGGAGTCCAGATAAAGCTTCACTGAGCGGGTTAAGCTTAGGGCACTCCCATGGGTTAAGCTTACGGTGCTCCCCTGTGCTGCTTAGTCTAGGGTATTCACCGAATCGCGGAATTGACTTCAAATACTGAAATCAAATATATCCTAATATAAGATGGCGATTGGTTGGTACAACTAAAAATATGCCGATGGTTCATTAAGACGGTTTTCAAGATCAATGACTTTATTGGACATGAAATTACTGATGGTTATGTTGGGGAATGCCTTTGACTGATTATCGTGAATAGTATAATTAGAGATAAATCGAGAGTTCACCCGTACTCGTGACATATTAATTGGTTTTTAATTCCAAGAGTCATATAAAACAATATGCAAATCATATTTGCATTCGTAAGGTTTTTGATCACTTAGCAAAGTTTAACGTTTTTTAAGTAGCTCAAGTTTAATTTAACGCGTTGGATAGAAAACATCCAATATTTGCAAAGAAGGCTTCAGCACCGTAATTGACTTGAACAATTTTCTTATATATAGCATAAGTGACAAGGTCTGAGTCTATATAACATGACAGATTTGAATCGCAAATAGCAAAATCGATACCGCATAATTCTTCAAACGGAAAATCATTTACATGAAAATACCATAAAATCTGAAAATCAGATAAGCGGATCATCATCAAATATAACAAAAGGAATTAGTGCAATGTTGGCACAACATTATGTTTTGTTTGAAAATAATACCCCAATAGATTGTGACACCAGATTTCAAGGGGAACGAAATATATTATAATAAATACAATTAAAAAGAAAGACTTAAATCCGATTATGAGAATGATAAAATGTGCTTTATTTTAGTGGTAATAAAATAGATCATTATGGTGGATCGAGTTTTTGGCATTCATTATTCTCAATAAAATGACTCAAATCCTTAAAAATATTTGAAATTTATGATTGCCTAGTAAATGAGAAAAATACCGGATATTTGACAGACAGGTGATGAATGCTGTTTATTGTCAATTTTATTACATCATGGCTTGGGATTCATGACGCAGATATTATATGTAAAACAGAATTCCTACAACAGTTTGATTGTGGTTTGGGCTTTGGTCCTGATTATCAAGACCGTGAAAAGCAAACGGTTTCTTCTCCACTAATATTATTTTTCCCAAGATCTTGTTCAGCCTTCTACCCGATCATGGAATTATGTTGAATGATACTAACCTTGGTGGGTGTATTATATCTATATACTCCGTAAGTGCAATAACTTTTTTCATTTTAAAACAGCTGATGATCCGTAACTAACTTCTAAACATATATACATGCCATAGCTGATAAGTAATGACTATATTCGACAGTATTCAATGGTATACCTTGAAAAAAATAAAAACTTAGTTACTTCGAAAACGTGTTTTTACCAACATATAACCCAATAAACACAAAATGTCTTCAATGTCCTAAGAAAACCTATTCAAATCATTTGAAAGATAATTTTGTTTCTCTTCGTTTTAAAACGTTTTTAAACATTTTTGAAGTGCGTTTTAACGTAGTATCAAAACGTTTAGAAATATAAGCATGATAAGTGGGTTGTTTATAAAATATTATCTGTTATTTGAAAACTTAAAAGACACTGTAACACAAAATTTTTATACAGGTTATCTTCAGTAGATAACTTACAATATAAAGACTGTTTTCACCAGCCTACTCTTGAGTGTTCATCCCAAACATTCTAAATTTGTCTAAATGTTACAACATACATGTATATGTGAACAAATGGTTGGCCGCTTGTTGTACTGTCTTGATGGGCACACTTTGAATGAACTTGAGTACATACCAGTGTGAAAGGAATCTTGCCCCCCCCCCCCCCTGAAATGGTAGTCCGCCTTCCATAGACCATAACGGGGTAAAGCGTGAAATTAATGTTGCGTGAGAGTTGTTAGCGCCTATACTTTACTGTACAACCCGGACAATAAGAACGGGAGACTTACATTTCTGCTACACCTGCTACACTGGTATGCCTATATCATGTATGACAAATTATACAATACAATAAAATAGCGATAGGTGTCATTCCACTTTTGAAAACGGGCTCGTTATTGGTAAAAGTAATTTCTTGGTTATTTATATTACACTAACACATAAATGTCCCAAAAATACAAATCCATCAACTACGTATAAGTGTACTAACATGTATTTCTCAAAAATACATGGTGCAATTTGTATTATTAAAAAAAAAGCAACGAAATGGTCTTCTAACAATTACGAACCCTTGACTCACGTTCAACCAAAACATAATTTCTTTATATTTGAAAGTGTTTTTAAAACCAATGAAGAAAGATTGGAATAAATTCCAACATGAGCCCAAAATCTCAAGAAAATATAGTGAAACCAGAAGTCAACAGCGGTCATCCATCAACGTACAAGCAACTTGTATGATTAAGAAAGTAAAGAAGGAAAAATCTACCCTACGGTAATTAAACGCCTTTTTTCATATTTTTTCTAATTCCTCTATTTCCACCCCTCAATATATTTTATACAATACAAATCTACAAAACGTTTTTGTCATTATAAGGAAACTTGAAAGAGACCATTTACTGTATTGAAAACAATCGCCATTCAATATTTACAAAAAAGTGTTAAAAGATCAATGATTGAATTCAAAGGAATCAAATTTGCTACGACTTTATATTGTAACAATACGACAAACCATTAATAACCTAAAGCTACAAGTTAAGGTTCTTGTATTATGATACTCTATACCTGTAGCACACAACCCACAATCCCGTAATCACATAATGTTTCCTATATAAAAAGTTCCCTGACTTGCTTCCAAACCCAGGCGCGGGAACCACGCCCATTTGATCACTGCTTTCCATACCTTTGTTCCACAATCTTGTAACAATGGGCGAACTTGAATGGAGGTGGAGAAGTTGAAGTTTAAAATGCGTTCCGTACTATTCCCCGTGTTAGTTGGTTCATGGATAGCGCTACGAGCGGATGGCTATAAATTGTGTGCTTGAGATTGTTTTGCATTCATACACACGCGTCCTAATTTTCTGGGGGAGACGATTTACAGTACAGTGTTTAGTTGAATGTGCTCGAGGATGTCACCGTATATAGAGCTAGAGACAGGTCATTATCATACTCAATTTAATTGAATATTTCATTGCTATCCTTTGTTGATTTTTACCATTTTTTTTTTAAATAGGACCATATCTTGAATGTATGAAGCAAAGCTTATTAATCTAAACGCATTGGATCTTTATATATTTTTGCTTTAAAGATTTAGTTTTAAACTTATGGTAATTTACAAAGAAAGGAAATACATGCATTTACTGTGTTGTTTAACAATTTACATTTTGTTACAGTAGAAAAGTGTTGTTTTATAGTTAATTCTAATGTGTCGCTTTGTTTTCTTTTTTTTTTTATTTCTACAGGCAAAGACGGACGATTTACTTGTAATCGGTGTTGCAGCAACTTTGCGTACCCTAACACACTCAAAGCGCACATGCGTTTTGAGTGCTACACGCATGAGGAAAGACCAGCAGCGGCCCTTGTTGATACCAGACCTACCGTTGCAAACGGCGATCACGGGTCCCTCAGTCACGCCAGTGCTTTCCATCAATTTACGCCGTCTTTACCTCAATCATCACAACTTAGTGAAAATAACAGAGAGATAGTCCCAGGGAGTCCACAAACAGATTCAAAACTGTGTCGCATGGACGAACCGCGCAGATATTACATTGGTAGCAAAAGTGCTGCATCAGCAAGCGGAACTTTAAGATCACTTTTTTCTGGTAAAATAGGGGGCACTAGTGGATCAGCGTTTCGCCCGGCAGGAAAATTTGCAGCCATTAGTCTTAATAAAACTGAAGAAAAAAGTGAAGAGAAATTCGGTTTCCGCGTTATACATAAGGACTCAAAAATAATGGGCACTTCTATGGGAACACCAATATCACCGACTATTGTGCAGATGGATTCTCATAAACGTCTTAAAAATGTGAACATGGAGAAAGAGACCGATGAAACACATAAACAATCTAGCAGAAGTGACTTTTCAATGGACAAAGTCTTGAGCTTGCCCAGAGTTGGACATCCTTCTACACCAGGTGCTGCATTAGCTTATTTACAAGTACAGAAAGCCTTAGAAAAGAACTACGGGTTACCGACTTATGACCCTGTGATGTCTCAGGCCGCAGGGGATATACCGGCAACTATGAGAGCCCTCCATAGAGAACCTTTAGGGATTGATCCTTATATGGGCTATCCCTATAGGTTCTTTCCCCCACCAGGCTTTCCAATTCCACGTCTTCCACATGTTCTTCCTACACATGCAAGACACAATGAACCTTTTAATGGTTTAGGCCATAAATTCCAATATCCCGGATTTTTTAAATTCCCGCCAACATCGTCAGGTGAATCAAGCACATCTCCACCGTCAGCTCTTCTAACCCCACCGCCTGAAATGGACTTAAATAAATACGCTGCTTTAGAAAGAAATCTGATAAATAATGCTGCACGAGCACCATTTCCGTTAGGTGATCCGCAATATGCTTATTCTCAAAATGGAACAGACAATAACAAGAAAGGACATTTGTGTATTTATTGTGGTAAACTTTACTCTCGTAAATATGGACTTAAAATCCATTTACGTACTCATACAGGATACAAGCCTTTAAAATGTAAGGTGTGCTTTCGTCCATTTGGTGATCCGAGTAACTTAAATAAACACATACGACTGCACGCGGAAGGCGACACACCTTATCGATGTGAGTACTGCGGTAAAGTTCTGGTCAGGCGGAGGGATCTTGACCGCCACATCAGATCACGTCATCCTGCAGAGTACGACAGAAAACGAGCCCAGATTGCCGCCGCTGGTCACGCAGCAAATAACATGAATAATGAACATAATGCAAATGAAAGTGTGGACGTTATCCATCCGCCAGAACAAGTAGAACCAGAAGATTTGTCTATTAATGTTGTCAGTGACGATGATGAAAGTGATGTACAATGTGTCAATGAGAATGTTACTATGGAAGACGACATAAGACAAAGTTAGAACGTTAGAGTTAAGCTTTTTCATACGGATTGGGGAAATTAAGTGTAAGCAGTCTTGTTTCAAATAATTGTATTTATGATTGAGGCAATTTTCATCAATATTTATGTAACCAAACTGTTGCCTCAATGAAACAATCAAACTGATTATATCGGTTTGTGGAATGTTTTAACTAAAACATTACATTTCAAAATATAGCACCAAAATTGAAATCAGAATGAGTAATATCTTGTGAAACATCGATGAAATATCTAAAATGATAGGATTCATTATTTACATAAATCATCAAAACCTTTACAATGTATTTCCCAAAGTGTCTCCAAAAGATTTTTTCGTTGCCTGGATGCACAGGACTTTCGAAAGTGACATTTTTGACAGATTACTGAAAAAGTCATTTTCTGTCAAAATATTTTCAATCAATTCGATCTAGGACCTAATGTTTGCGTTTAGTGCATTTATAAATCATACATAGAATTTAATAATTTCCAAATTATCGTCCTGATCGATGACGATATGCCTGTCAACCATTGGATGCGCTCTTTATTTATTTGAGTTTTATGTACTTATACAGCGCTGTACAATTTTCAATTAGCCCATTTGGCATACAGTAACTGTATCTCTTGTTCATAATTATGTGAAAGTCTTCCAAAAACCAATGCACTTCCAAACCGTGATCTTCTAAGTCAATGTAAACTGAAGCGTGCTCTTCCAACGTATATGCTACTATAAATATATTACAATCTTATTAAATATTCGTAACGGAAATATGCTCTTTCGTTTAAAATATAATGTATAGGTTTTGTCTGTGTTTTAACCGTTTTTGCAATGCAATGTCGTAGATCTATTTAAAATATTTAGAACATTTCGTATCTCCGTGCAATAATACAGCATTGTACTTGACTTAATCATGTAAATTTAAAATTGCACCATTAGTATCATTGTTTTCAAAGTTCACACATAGGTACTGGTGAAATTTTTAAATAGACTTTAACATTTGTATTCTTTAAAAATAAATGAATATATATCCTATTGAATACAGGGTGTATCAGAATGATTAGTACTCAGAATAAATAAATGTAAAAAAAAATACTTCCGGTTTCATTTTGAAACTTGGAATTATCTGAATTGGTAGTACATTTCTTTGTCTTTAATTTGAAAAAAGAATGAGAGCATTTTGTCATTTCGTTTCCAAGAACGGGAGGATTCTGTAAAGGCACCAGTTTTGAAAACTCGCCACGGATTTGATTTGTTGCCTTTCCATTTCAATGAAGACAGAAATCTATAACTCCGTCTGCAAGAGATTTTAATTTATATTTTCTATCTTAAAATATAATTTTACTTTCAAAATTGCCAAAATCTAATGTTGAAAGCTCTGTTTGACTTCTCATTCCATGAAGAAAGAACTTAATGATTTAATCATACTAAATACTTGCTATTGATTAAATAGAAAATGTTACCTATCTTTTAGTTTTTATTTAAATAAAGATGTCTCTTTATAATTTTTTTACAAAATAAGTTCAGGGCAGTAAATAATGTGTAGAAATGCTTAATCTATTAAAATATTTATAGGTATCTATTTGCAATAATTTTTGTGATGCCTATTGCATGCTTCTTGTTGTCATTTAACGATAACTTTCAAGTGTTGCAAATTGGCAAATCATGCACTTATACGGAACTCGATTCAATTTGAAAATTGCGTAGCAAAAAAGACCACACAACATTCATTGTGCCCGTTTCCTAGCTTTTGATGCCGTATAAGAAACAATTTTACTTCAAATATCTTGGGCTGTTCCACTTGACTAATCAGATATGAACACATACAATTTGGATATGTTGCTTTGGCATAAGGTATTTATTACCCGCACGCGTGCGAGTTTGTAAAAATACATAATTTCTTCTAACTGAAAAAAAAATCATGATAGCATTTATAGATTTTGTGTAAAAAAATCACAAAGTTGAGTACTAATCATTTTATTACACCCTGTAGATAAGCTTTTCACTTAAAGTATCAAGCGTCAAACTGTTTTGCCATTTTAATGAATGTTATCTACTGAAGATAGCATTTTAGTGATGGCACGCTTTCAAAAAGAGCCACGGTATGGTTGAGTTAACTGACTGGTATAACCAGAAATAAGAACTAGAAAACCTTATCTAAGTTCTGTTTGCAGTCGTTGCCTGAAGTTTCATCATACAATGTGCAATAGACGTTACCATGATTCAAAGACGGATTTGCAAATATCTATTTTCATGTTTTCACAATTCGTTCGTACTTTTCTTTAAGATGCCTTCCTAAACAGTTAAAGTAATAAACGGCAAGATGAAATCTCTTATTTTATTTCAAAGACTCGCATGTTCAACAACAGAATCCATAATTTGATTACAGATATAAGAATGAATCTGCAATTGCTCTAATCTTAACTATTTGAATCTACAATGTTATCTTTTCACATGTTTTAGGTCGGTAACTACTGATGTTTTATATAAATATTGAATATATATATAGTTTTATAATTATAAAATATACATTATATAGGAAACGGGGAAATAGCTTGAATAAACACATTAAAATAACACTGAATTTTGCTTTCGTTATTCATTTTGTAATAAGCAATTACCATTCCTACCTTTTTGGTTTAAATAGCAAAAAGACTTGTTTTAGAACGAACTCAAACAACTCGATTCATGTGCCAGAAGATTTAATTGTTTAAAATTCACCAACACCATTTGAGTTGTTAACTTGTTCTAAAACAGCTCCTTTTACTATTACCCAATGAGTGAATTTCAGAGGGTTTGAAGGTCGAAGATTTGATAGATCAGCTATAATGACAGCCAACTTTAAGGCTACTGTCTTGTCAAGAATATCGTTTCGGGGCCCATGATTTCATGTTAACTGCAAGATTTTACCCAGGCCCTCATACATGACACACCATAACAATTTTTGGCATACATAAAGAGTACAATCTATAGATTATTATACATTAGTCTTGACTACTAATTTCACTTACAGTAACGTCTTTAAAATTGGCGATAAGAATATTTTTAAAATGGTTAATACTTTAACGAGTTTTTATCAAAACACTCCAATTTGTTTGTAGTTTGAACCATGCCACATATATATATTGTTAATTTAAAGAACATACTTTTGCGTAAATTCAGTATCACTATTTTCGTGCTTAAGTTGTTTAAAATCGTTTTTTTTTTCCTAATTAGGGCAATCATATATGTGTCACGCCACGGCAGAAGGATGCAGTTGTCGGCTCCTACATGTTGCTCATTGTACCATATCTGATGTATACTAGCATATATCAGATATGGTACAATGAGCAACATGTAGGAGCCGACAACTGCATCCTTTTGCCACGGCGGGACACATATATGATGTAGACAAAGAACAAAAAATATTTACTAAGAAATGACCTAGCTGATGTCCACATTATCAGGACAAAGTTGGGCTGAGTGAATCTTAAATTCTAATGCATGGGGTTCCTACAAAAATGCATGGTCACCAGAACAAGGAGGAAAATAGACGAAAAAAGAACAAAGTAAATATTAGCAACTGAACCATATCGGAGCCTGACATCCCGTACATGTGGGTTTAGTTTCAATAACATATTTTAGATAATTTGTCTAGAAAAAGTTTTAACATGTTTAATAAAACTGGTGATTATTCCAATCACAATCAGTCATGACTTGAACAAAATAACTTTGGTATATGTCCATTGAAAGATCATGCTTTTGTCGAATATAAGTAAGTTAATACTGGGAATTTACTGAAATTTTGGTTGAAAAAATAGACCCAACGAGTGAAAAGCCTTTTCTCAGTGGGAAAGGTTGAAATTGATCATGGCATCTTGTTTCACTGCATTCCCATCTGTCTGTACTCCAAGACTTTCTAACAAATTAGTTTCTTTTTATAAAGTAATTAAACACAGTTTAGGGTCATCATTCAAAAAATGATACCCATATCAGACTACTCGCAAAACCGCGCGAGCCAATGCACGGTTGAATAGTTACACAAGATACGGTTCAAGTCAAAAAAATGTCATATTATGCAAATTTTGACGGATGTATGACGCTAAAGCGTTTTAATAGTGGTCATCTGACCAGTATTGTTTAATATTTCCACATGTTTTTTTCTATCAATTTTATAACAGATTCTTGGGAGGATTTATTCAGATTTTCACCAAACAAGAAGATGATTCATATTCAGATTCGTTATTATTTCCATAAAAATGTACATAAACGTTCATTAGAATAATATCAAAAAAAACATCAAAAACGAAACGAACTAAATTACTGTAATATTAAGTTGATTTCGGAACTGTTTCAGATTATTGCAATTTTTAATTTTACATGATAATGAATTCCAAAAAGAGAGGACCGCTTGTACGGATAGCTTTATCAGTAAATGATTTATTATTGAAGGCGATGTTAGGATCATTTGCGTGTCTTGTTTGATAATTATTTATATAAGAACGCTTATTAAAATATTCGTTGAAATAGTGAGAACAACAAAGAACATAAACAACAACAACAGCAGCAGCAACAACAACAACAAGAATAATGACGACGGCAAAATCATTATGATCAATTAGAATTTCATTTGATTCTAATATCCTTTTTAGGAGTAGGAATAGGATTATAAATAGTATCAATTTGAAGAATATTAAAGGTATAAGCCGCGATCCGACATGATATAAAAATTCATAAAAAAAAAAAAAATTGATAAAAGGAAAGGCAAGATAGAATCACAAAAAACCTCTATTATTTGTTCTTAAAAATGATTTTCCACCTAATTCGTGCCTTAGCAAACTGTTGACAGTGTTCCTTTTCCTATATCGTTACAGAACATGTGTTTGTCGTTTTAAAATAACTTTCTTATAGTTTAGATACATACTTTTTAGATACATATTTTTAGATTAAATACATCTAAAAGCACGATATCTTTACCAAAATTGGTTTGGTAGATGCAAACCAGTTTAATTTCGAGAACCTGTACTGATATCTGTAAGTTGTCTCTTTTCATATCAAAACAGGTATATTCCATAGCAAGTCTATTTTGAAAAGCACGACCGCGTAACAAATCTTTACTCCATTCATAACGAGCAGCATCTGGAGTTTAACTTTACTTTTTACTTTTTAATATTTAATAACCAAACTGCCCTTTCTTTATCTATTTAGATGGTGGGAGTTTATTCTAAGCATTTCAGATGTTAAAGGTTTTGGTTGACAAATAGATGGTGTTAACTTAATATCACTTAACATTCCCGTCAAACAGCAAAGGTCGATCAGCTTTTGCCAACCAGATATTTAAAAACTAAACTGCCCTTTCTTTATCTATTTTGATGGTGGGAGTTTATTCTAAGCATTTCAGATGTTAAAGGTTTTGGGTGACAAATAGATGGTGTTAACTTAATATCACTTAATATCCCCGTCAAACAGTATAGTGATTTCTTCATCTGGATTTTACTTAATCAACCCGATTAAACGTGTTTAAAAAATGAACTTCAAAATCTGACGATTAGCACACATGCGTGATACGACAAGTTATAAATTCACCAACTGTGCCAGGTTTTATTATACACCAGCGGGGTAGGTTTAAAATCGGCTCTGATGGAAAATCATACACTGGTCTTTGTTGAACATGATCCCGCAGCTGCTATGCGGCAAGAATTTTCCCATCCGGTTTACACGATGTGTTGAGGTTGGTAAATTTAGAAATAAATAGAGATATCATGTACCAAAATGATGTTGAGGATCATATATGGTATGAGGGATGCCCCGAGTCATTGATAAAACCTGGGGTGGTGTTTAACTACCCTCAACTCGGATTGGATTTCTAATAATTTGGAAGAACGTGGTGTCATTTACATGCTTATAATCAGATGGAGAAATTCCCTGATGTTAATATGGGAGGAAGGAACTTAACTATACCAGTGATGCATCATCGGTTCTATTCGTTGATGCTTAATGAATGCTTTTGATACCTGACTAGGCATAGGCAGGTTAACATGGTTAAACTTATAATTTTTAACACCACACCGCCTAATACTGTTTTAATATCAATATAACCACTTACTACATATTTAATCAACCGCCGATGATTCTTCACCAGCAATTTACAGGAATCAATACGCTAAATACATCCCCATTGACTTTACATACAAAATGGCCTGTCTTCAAACGCCATTTTCTC
>JXSR01S059491.1:86424-100621 GCA_000969725.1 Ophiothrix spiculata | reverse complement strand
GCGTTTCAAGTTCAAAGATCTTTTGATTTATACACTTTTAAAATGTTATTATTAGTTCTTATATAAATATTTGTCAATCATATAATTAAAACATTAATCAGACTTTAAATAATTTGGAAGAGAGTCACTGAATGAGAGCTCGAAGTGTATTCCGAAGGCTACTGATTTAAATGTATAAATCATGTCTACAATTAAAATTGTAGAGATACGCATGCAATTACTCTGTCTGTAAAATAGCAATTAGTTTCACGCATTTAAAAAAGTTTTGAATGTCGATAAATGAATAAGATGTGACTCATGATATTAGCACCGAAGTAGTCGAGAGTTGAGAAGCAATAAAAGGTAAGGATAAAGAAATTGACTTGCAATATATTTCTGTTCATACTTTTTAAAGTGATGTTGATCGTTGACCTTAAAACATTTAAAACTTTATTTAGAAGAATGTACGACTGTCAACAAAGGGTGTTTTGATATTGAGATGTTTTTTCCCTCCAAAATAGTGAAATTAATAAGTTACAGTCCCAATAGCTTGCAACGAAGGGTGATCCGAGGAACAAGACGAGTTATATTTTTTCATAGATTTCATTTCTTGAACATTAATAATTGTGCCAAGAGCGACGGCAAGTGCATGATGTTTAGATACATTGGAATAGTTCTGCACCCTTCAACACCTTATTTTTTCAGAGCAACACCTGATTTAATAATTCCTGGATCCTCTCTTGTTTCGCGTAGAGTTAATGGAAAACAACAACAGACGGAGATTTTTCTTAATATCACGAATGCTGAAGAATAAAATCTCAAATTTTTCAAAACTCTAATTGGATATTTTCCTTTCTTAGTTTCGGTGAAATTTATAATTTGCAAATCTGGAGCAAACTCCGAACAAATTGCAATAATGACTCATCAGTATAACGTATAAGGAAATACAATTTCGGCAAATCATAATGGTGTCGTGGATGCAAAAGATTACCATACGTCAGCGTCTTATAACAAATATCTTCATTTCCTCAAATTGCAAAAACAACATTGTCCATAATGAAATCCAATTAAGCTGGTCCTCTTTAAGCAGAGAACGTTCCTATTCAATTATGTAACACGACACGTGTTTTTAAGGCATCTACTTTTCCTAGTAGTTTGCACAAACGGATGTTGATGGTCTGGATCCGTTTAGATATTTCTATGCATGTACCTACCCTACTTTATATACACAATATACTTCTTTCATGATTTTTCATTTCTCTACGCAAAAATATGATTTTCTTCATTTGGCCGCATAAAAAAAAACCAATGTTGTTTCTTGTCCCCTCCTTCCTCACTTTTATGTGCCGCACCACATTTTTTTTCAAACATGTTAAAAAGATGGTAAAAATTGAGCTAAATCGTTGACATATCAATACCCCGCTTTCAAAGGATTGTTTTCATTTTGATGTGTTTAATGTCTTAACTGTCGTCAAACCAACATCTATCTATATATATCACATCGAGTTAAAAGACAGCAACTGAATGTGCAGTAAATATCCATCAAGGGTAAATCTGCGCTCAGGCTCCCCCCCCCCCCCCACTTACTGACAAATGGTATACGGGGATGCTCAAAGGTTTTGTGGTGCTTTTTCGTAATTTTGGTATATTGATGTGTGGGTTTTCGCCACAGACCCAATGCGCCCAATTTGCAAAATTTGGTGTATTTAGGAAAATTTTGTCAAACATTGGGTGCTTTTTCTAGAAAAATGGTATAGAGAAGGGTCACAAAAATCACGCTTTTTGAGGTATAGAGATGGTTAAAATTCTGAAGTGAAATCTACTTTGAGCATCCCCGTACATTTTTTTTAAGAACCCCCCCCCCCGGCTCTCCCCAACCTTATTAAAAAACATCTCCCTCCCTCCTCACATTTTGAGAAACCTTCGGACGAGAAACAACTTATTTTTTATGTGACCATATTCTTCCCGTTTTCATGTTTGTCACTGCTCTGTCTCCAAGATTTTTGTACTCATTTGAATCTCACAGGGGTGGAACCATCCCAACAACTCCTTACCATGTCTAAACTTCAAATGTGTTCATCGTGATTTTTTCATATCTGTAGTACCTGTATTTTTTACCTGAACATGCTGTTTAATCATGACACGCATTGATATTGTATCGAATGTAGAATGAGAAGTCAAAACACTCCGCAGCACCATAAACATAGATCTTCATTCAATAGATTAATGTTGAAGTCTTCCATCATATACTGTTTTCTGGCTCTTTATGCATTATTTAGCAGTTTATCTTTAAAATCTTTGAATATTTGCGACTTCCTATCAAGAGGACGATATATACAACCAACAACCATATTATTTGATTTCGTCCTTTCAGTTGAAAAGAAAGGGAGGACTACCCCACCAACTATCACACGAATGGGATGAGGTCATCGGAATAATTCCTCGCCGCCTGTCACGTGATCAATCAGTGGCCTGACGAAGTTTGGTGGTACCAAACGCAACGTAGCCGTAAGTGCTCTATTTTTTTCCAGTAGTTGATTTATTTTGATTAAAATGTGCTATGTAGTTCGACTTAATCGATGAATATTTGTAAATTTCAAATTAAATATCTGCTTTTAACTTTATTTTACATAAACCTAAACCTTTGAAGAGCTTCATTAGACTTAATTCTCTACTTCGAAAACTTAAAAAATAGCAAAATTTACATGACATGAAATAAAGTATCTCTCTCCCAGGCTTTACACACAACGCATTCAACAAAGACTCTTGGAAAAGATTACTCCTTGGAATAATGATTAAAAAAAACCAAGAATCGTGCTGATTTCCAAAATGCTAGAAAGGCGATGGGTATAGGGATTCACGTTAACACAATGATTATCCTTTTCGATTTCTAATGCTCTACAAATTTGAACTAGTCTTAAGAAACCCTTTAGGTTTCTGTAAAATAAAAACGAAAGCAGATATTTACTTAAAACTTATCCTGTTTCAACTTTTCTAATTGCATTAACTTATCAATTCTCTTTATTTCAAGCTCCTCTTTCTCCTTTAAAAGTTCATACTCCTGCTGTTTAGCTTCAAACTCAGTTTGTTTAGACCTCTCATGAGCCTCAATTTCTTTTTGTTTAACTACATCTTTTGCCTCCAATTCCTTTTGTTTAGTTTACCAACACCAATTAACTTTTCTACTTCCAGAGTTGCCATGATACTTGGTTGTAGTTCACACAGATGAAAGCAAATCAATTATTTTATTTTTTGTGCCATTCAATACGTACGCAAAAACAAAAATTTTGGTCAAACAATAAAATAAATTGTAATACAATTATATTGACAAAATTTACAATTGAAACCAATTTGCACTTCGGATTTACTTTCGGTTTTTACATCAAGAGAGCAAGGTGATTTTCCAGTACTCCGCTAAGATGCAATAACCAGTTGTTACGCATACTTCTAACCTATGACATATCTTACCCACAACACACTATTGCAAGATACGGCAGATAAACCAATCCAGGTCCAGGCAGCAGTATGAAAGACCCGTCCACATCTGCAATACAAATTAAATAACAAAGAGTGAGTAAATCAACAAAGTGGAAAAATTTCTATCTCAAAATTGAGCAAGCTTAGTCTGTGTCGTACATACTCATATTGTTGTTTATAGTCCCATCGTGGTCAGCTCTTTGCTGCCTGCTGGCTCTTTGTATACCCCCGGTGTATACCATGAATAAATAAATAATAATAAAAAACAAATCATCAATTAAGTTAAACTATGAAAACTGCATAGCTTATCTCCTTCTACCTCAGGCCACAAACTTATTGAACAACCTTTCGAAAAATTATAACTTAATTGTAGCGACATATAACACTGCATGCATCATTTCTATGACATATTTACCTCAGTTGTTTTGTAGAGAAGTTGAAATAAAAACTCAATTTATGATACAGAAACAGTTTTATTTTAGACCAAGAAAAATATTTATATTCACAGATTGCCCCAGAAATGTGTTACTCCAAAAACAGTAATCAATAATACAGAGCCCATATTCAAAATTTGACAAGTAGACAAACAGTTAGCAGCCAACTCGAGTAAGCAGGGTTTCATGAATATGGTCCCTGGTCCTTTTCAATCATTCAAAAGAATAAGCGTTTTTAGTCGATAGTAGATGCTTGCAAAAACAAAATTTGACATCCTTTTGTCCTTCTCAGCAAGGATGGCGCCCAGTGGGATTTTTTCGGGGGGAAAATAAAATGAGAGAATACAAGGGCAAGAGAAAATACATTAGTTTTTAACAATTGTTGTTGATAAGTAAAATATATTTTAACTTTAAAGCAATGGAATACAAACCTGGTAATATAGTAGTCGGAAAACACATCGTTTATATTGGCTGTATCAAAATTCTTTATACCCATGTGTATTTGATTTTCAAAAAAATATTAAAAATATAAGGAGTTAAATAACTACAACGTTCTTTCTATTAATGAGTAATATAGGATCTCAGCTTTATTGTCTGAAAGTTTGAAGGCAACTGACTTCTGTTTCCAGGAGATATGGTCAATTATTTGATGATCGATGCAATTACACACCACACTAACCTTTATCTACCGACACTATGTTTTGTCACATGATGTCCATAAAAGGTGATTAACGCGATCTTTTAAACTTCGATATTGACAACCATAAAATGGTTTTTTTTTAGTACTATAGTATAGCTAAGGGTTTCTGCTATCCCTTCATAGCCAAATAATCACAGTTAATCAAGGCGTTACGTATAAATGACGACATGAAGTACCACTAATCTGAAATTTGCGATGTGAAAAATCAAAATTTTGCTATATCAGAATTGCATGGATGGATGGATTTGCTTATAAAGAATTGAAATAAGGCCCAAAAAAAATGTTTGTTTGCCCTCCGCGACCGACCCTAAAAATGCCAAAAATTAGGGTCGCAATTTTATTTTATTTTGTTTTCTTCAAACATGTAAAATATGAAAACTCAATATTTTCGATGTAAAATGTAAAATTTAGCAGTGTAAAGTCACATTTAGTAGTATAAAATGCACATTTCTTCTAAATAATGATCCACAACCGACCGACCGACCGACCCAAAATTTTAATTTTGCCACTGGAGGGCAATCAAACAATTTGTTTTTGAGCCTAACACTTCAAACATTTCTTGTACGTTTCAGCACCAGAGCATTTTGATATTATTCAAAATGGCAAATTAAAGATATGCGTAGTGACAACCATAAAAACCACTTCCACACTTGGACTTTGACGGCTTATTCTTCCCCTATCTGTGTGAGTACCCTCCAAATTTTGTAATCAGAATGATCGCAATGGATTAATATATAGTTGTTAAAATGCCCAAGATTAGTTGCTGCATTTTTAAAACAATCCATCTAGGATATTATTCGTAAAGAGGGTTAAATCAATGCACTGCTCAAACACACACGTTTCGACAAAAACACTATCTTCCCTTTAAGAGCGAGTAATTTCTGATTGCAAAATGCTATTGCCATGAAATAAAATTCTTAGAAAAGGTAAAATTGCACAAAGATTGAATATATAAATATTGTAAACAAAATTTATTCCCATCGATATGAAAAAGTTCCGAAAGTTTTAAAACAATCCATCTAGGATATTATTCGTAAAGAGGGTTAAATCAATGCACTGCTCAAACACACACGTTTCGACAAAAACACTATCTTCCCTTTAAGAGCGAGTAATTTCTGATTGCAAAATGCTATTGCCATGAAATAAAATTCTTAGAAAAGGTAAAATTGCACAAAGATTGAATATATAAATATTGTAAACAAAATTTATTCCCATCGATATGAAAAAGTTCCGAAAGGTTGACAACATCTGGGTACAAAGAGTTTTGATGCACCTTATATTTAAATAAATACACCAATTAACATACTCTGACAAAAAACGTCACTCAATATCGTCGTAGATTGCTTCTGAATAGAGGGTTTGCACGACGCAATACGAATCGTTCACGCAGGCAGACCCTTCTCGTCGCCATCTTGGTGGGGTCAGATTAGTTTGTTATATTAACAGTACATCAAAATTGACTGTTACTTGTGATTAACTTCAAATCATGACTTCAAAATCAAATAAATTAGATAATATATTCTTGTCATCATTAGTTGTGATCTGGTACCGTGATACTATTAAAAGATTATAATATGACGGGACTTTTTGTACGCCGTCCATTAAAATTGGTGTTATGAGTACGATGATGTCACCTGCAAACCCCCAATTTCATTATTACCTTTAATGTTCATCACGGATGCAAGCGTTCAAGTGCTCTTTGCAGAGAAGCTGAAAGGAAAACACCTGCAGGGTGCTTTGACGGAGACGTGTCCTTTCATTTTTTATACAATCAATTTAGATACGATACGTATGAGTTGGACTTTCTTTTTTTATATGAGGTTTGTATGCCTATGGGTATATTACTGCAGCATTTTGGAGTATTTTATACTTGTGAAACACACACACATCCCACACCCAAAATACTTTAATTGCTTACCACTACTACATATATTCGTGTGTATTATTATGTCTCACACATTGATCAAGCACGGATACATGTTTTAAGATTCTTGCGATATTCCAAAATCCCCTCATATTAGAATCAAAAACAAGTTTTAAAAAAATGTCTTAATTGATACGAATGTCCTTTACTTAGAATAAATTGAACGTGTTCTCTTGGAAACGTTATTGAAATACAGTAGTTTAACAATGAAAACAAACAATATATTTGACGTTGAAGGCCACCAAATCAATTTTGTGATGTGTTTTGTGACGTGATTGATAATACAGTGTTTGGCATACTGATTTAATTGCTCGATTTTCCTCCAGCGTTTCCTAGTCTCCGTAGTCTTAAATCCTCTTCAATCCCAATCACGTGATCTCTTGTTTTTCTTAATAACCTGCTCAATCAAGAAAAAATTATACCTAAACAGGTATTTTTTATATTTTTAAACATCTTAAATCATTGGAGACCGCTAAAATCCATTTAAGTTTCTCTTTAACTTTCTTAGCTTCCCATGCGTATTCGCTTATTTGAATACTAATGATGGAACTTACATATCCATTAATAACTAATTAAACAGTATGTCATAGCAACAATACAAATCATACCACCAATCAATAACAGCATTGACGACAACAACGACCAAAATTGCATCACAAACCTCAACAACAACAACAACAACAACAACAACAACAACATCAACAACAACAACAACAACAACAACTTCATCATCAACAACAACAACAGCAACAACAACAACAGCAGCAGCAAGAGTATTCGCAATTTAACAACAATTATTACATGTTGCATAATATTCTACGAAAAACATGTGAAGACAAGTTTTTGTCATCTTTCTACTCTTTTTTTCTAAACAAATTTGTAATCTTCCAACAGCAGCAGGATAAGATACAAAAACAACAGTCTGCATAAAGTAATTCAATTTTGCTAGTCCCCAACAGCATAAAACGTTTCTATTCAATCATAGAACACGATAAGCGCTTTTTAGGCAACGGATTTTCCTGACAGTTTGCGTAAAACGGAAGCAGTTGACCTGCTTCCATCAAGGTACTGCATATCTCTCCATGTCTCTTACCTACAAAAATGTCATTCATTTAAATTCGAATTTCAAGGCAGCAGAATACAATTAGTCCAAGTTATTTTCAGCAATAATGTGTGTGTGACATGCAGTATGACGTCCAATTTCAAAAGAGGTTTAGAAATTACTGCAGGGATATTTTGCAAGTAGGACGAAGAAAGTTTCATCCCCAGAAAAAGCACTAGTCATCAGACGAGGTCTTAATAATCCACACACAAATGTTTTTAAGTGTAATTCATATCTGCTATATTGGGGATGAGTTACAAACATTGGTTCAAAGATGATTCCCTTAAAGTTTATAGCTCGCCTCAGGATTATGAAGGTCCACCAACGGTTTTAAACTCAAACAAATCCTAAACAGTTACAACTTTTTTGATATAGCAGAACCATCAATCCTGCCATTTTAAAATATTAATCCAAACCACCAAATTATCCAATTATGGTTTTCTTTTACAACTATAATTGTTTATTGTTTGCAATTAAAATTTCAAATAATGAACAAAATATTGTATTATAAATTTGGATAACATGTGGAAGGTGCAATGATTTAGTTGAAGTATAGAATCATACAATCATAGAAACCACGATTTTCACCCGGGGGACCGGGCTGTGGATGGTAACTGGTACTCGTGCTTATCATAAATAACATAAAAATGGCGTAAAAGGGTCAGATTTTGACCAACTGGTGGCGTCTACGTTTTTTGGAATAGGTTGTAGATTTTAGCACAATTAACGTCATTTCGGGTTGTAAATTCAAGCTACCTCGATCTGCCACTAAGGGTCATTTTTCACTTGATGTCACTCAGTCAAGTATCGTGCTGTACAGGTTTTGCATAAAATGTGCAAAAACAAGGGGAAATAAGCATGACTCAATATAAATGATTGAAAAAAAAATCAATTGTATACACTTTAATATCTAATTTGAAAGAAAATGTATTAAAATCGTACATCATTACTCATTTTCGGGTGCGATTTCCTCATCTTGCGTCATTAAGGGGTGTCTTTTCGCTCAACAATTACGCCATTAAGGGTCCAATTTCGAGGTGTTTTCAATAAATTCTATAAAATTTGAGTAACTTAAAAGTTTATAATTCATTCTATGCAATACAAGGATTGCACACTGAACTGTTAATGGAGTGCCGTGGTCTATACAATTGATAATACAGTGTTTGCCATACTGATTTAATTTGCTGGATTTTCCTCCAGCGTTTCCTAGTCCCCCTAGTCTTAAATCCTCATCAGTCCAAATCATGTTATTTCTTGTGTTACTAATAACGCACTCAATCAAGAAGAAATATCACCTAAAGCGAGTACTTTTCTTTCAAAACATAGAAAACATCTAAAATCCTTAGTTGACTGCTAAACTCCACTTAAAAGCTTAAATCTTTCACTCTTAGAAGGCCGGTATCAAATATACGAGTAGTTTTCGGGATCATTTTATTTTGATCCTTTAAGGATCACTTTTGATCCAAAATGGATCGTTTTGATCCTTTTTTGGATCAATATATACAAAAGGATCAAATTTACCAGGATCATTTTTGATCCTTTTTTAGGATCATTTTATTTTGATCTTTTTTGATTACAATATCAAATTTTTGATTCGTATTTCTGGATTATAATTTGATACGGAAAGGATGAGCTCATATTTGACACCGTGTTTGGATCTAGCGTGATATTTTGTCTCATATTTCATCCTGGCTTGGTATACTCCATGTACACTACATAGCAGCTGTTGTCAACAATGATAATTACACCCCGCTTGATAACTGCCTCGCAGTGACCAAGTGGTTAGAGCGATTGTCTCGTAGTTATGGTCACTGATACGTGCCGGCGGCGTGGGTTCAAGCCCTGCTAGTGTCACTCCAGTGATATATTTTTAGGCAGATCTTTTTATAAGAAATATTTGATCCTTTTTTCGGATCAAGCATGTTGATCCTTATTTTGGGATTACTTTGATCCTTAAAGGGTAAGCTCATATTTGATACCAAAAAAGGATCAAAATTGATCCTTTTTGTCTCATATTTGATCCTTGCTTTCTAAGAGTGTTCATTGTCTCCCTTGCGTATATACTGAATATTGATAATCATTTTATTAAACAACTTATGAAGCAATATATCACATATTTAATTGAATAAAATGATTCCTTTTTATTCAAAATACATGAACGCGATGTAGAAGATAACTTGGTAAAAAAATATCGTTCCTTAATTCACTTCCAGACGCCATGACGTTTTCGAAACGAAAGACCAACAATGGTAGCAGCAGCGGCAACGGTAACAATAATTTGATCATATGAAGACGGTTTGGGACATTTCGACTTTCTTCTCTTTCTCATTTGAATAAATGCATCTTTCATATCTTTCAAATAGGTGTTTACACGTGACGTCATATCACACTCACCGCACCATTTTATCCACCATGTTTGCGTGAATAGAAACAAGAAGTTAAGTCCCTGAATAGTATTTCATTACATTCAAAGTACGTTAAAATAAAATGGCATTAATGATAGTTTTTCCATTTAAAAATTGCATATCTTTCAAATGGAGTGTTTGCACGTGACGTCATATCACACTCACCGCACCACTTTATCCACCATGTTCGCGTGAATAGAAACAAGAAGTACGTTAAACTAAAATGGCATTAATGATAGTTTTTCCATTTAAAAATTGCAAGACATGATATGCAGTTACAACTGATTTTGATATTTTCACAAAGGTGGAGCAAAACGAAGAAAACAGTGTGTGTGTATTGTTTTTGGTTATTATATCACGCAAAATTTTAACTATTTTGTCAATTTTTAGTCAAAATTGGCATTGTTTTCGTGAATTTTAGCTGAAATTAGTAGATTTGACGGATCTTCTTAAATCCTGTCATATACGAAACGATATTGTTTACTAATGCCAGGGGCGGCTCCACGATTTTTGAGAACATGCAGTTGAACATTATATCGCAGATTTTAGATATGGAATGGATCCATGATCATTTTATTAAATTGTAGAAACAACTTAAAAAAAGTATTTCATAAGACAAACGCACTTTTGAGCATTGTGTAGTTTTCAACCAAGATTAACCCTCGTCTAACCAAGCCTTTTTTGTAACACGTCTAACCAAGTTACAACCTCCCCCTACATTGTTGGTACGGAACCCCATATAAACTTTGATGGTTTTGCTATCAATAGATAGGTATGGTCCTCCCCTATCCAACGATACCAAGATCATAAAAATCGGCCAAGGCGTTACGTAATTATGACGTCATAAAGGTCTAAAATCGGAAAAATCGGGATTTTGGCAAAAGTGGCTACCAAAATCAAAATGTTTCTAAATAACGGAATTTCATCGTTTTTTTTGCATATAACGAAGGGAAATGACATTTCTAACATGCCCATAAGTAGCCTCATAGCATGCGTATTTTTTTTTTTAAATGGCGTTTTAAATTGTCAACAATGTCGCCGGGTTGCAACAACCTCCCCTACACCTTTACTTTGACGGCCTATCCTAACCCAAACTTAGGTGTTACCCCCCTAATTTTTCATCAAAATGACCACAAAGGATGTAATAGAAGTTACCCACAAGCCTGGGGTCGATTGATTTTACGTTTTTATGTTACGGGGAACCCCCCCCCCCCGGTTAGACGAGGGTTAAGGTATACATGCAGATAAAATTGATTAGACTACACAGCCAAAGTCTTCTCTAACGACTGAATGCATTGTTCTGTTAAAAAAACTGTACTCACTTCATTGTAAAAAGTACATTGGTCATTAACATGAATTTGTATTTGTGTGATGTGTGAAAATACAAAAATTTAACCCCTTTTTAAAAAACGTTTTCTGTGGCGTTGATGCTAGGTTTATGCGTGTATTAGAAACAGAATATTACCAGTTCACGACCCAATTTAGACATTATGCTGATTCTAGATGCTGTTTTAAAACTGTTTTATTATAGTGTAACTCGAAGCGTTTTTACGTTTCTTTATATCTTATTTCCATTACGATATTAGATACTATTTTAAAGATGCTATTCATTTATTTTAGAATTTTAGAGCACCAGACTACAGTTTGCATTAATCTGAATTAGTTTTATCAATAATGTACGGTATATGTTTGACATGCAATTAACAGGCAATATCGACGCTCTCGATTCGAAAACAGTTTAACTGAAAATCGCTCTAGGGTTTTGTTTTCAAGTAAGACTTGAGTTTCAAAGGAAGAGGATAGTTTTAACATAAAACAGCTTGTCTGATTTTTTTTCAAATACATGCGATTGAACATTATATCGCAGATTTTAGATCATGATCATTTTATTATTATTGAAGAAAAAACTTGCAACAAAGTATTTCATCACACAAAAGCACTTTCGAGCATTGTGTAGTTTTCAACAAAGATTAAGGTATACATGCAGACAAAATTAACGAGACGACACAGACATCATAATTACCTTTAGACGCCAACGTCTTCTCTAACGACTGAATGTAATTGTTCTGGATAAGACGTGACGGTTAAAAATACTGTACTCACTTACATTATAAAAGTACATTGGTCATTAACATGATTAAACCAGAGGTATTTGTCTGATGTATGACTTAAAGGGACTGGCCTAGATTCTTCCCACTAATTTTCTATATTTTTTTTACATGAATCGGTAGAACATGTTTATAGTAATATATTAAACCTACAAGTAGTTTTCCATGATTTTGAGGAATATTGGAGAAAATTGCAATTCTTTACCTGCTTTATTTTTTTTCGCCGTCGAAAAAAAAAGATGTGAAAACAGTGTTTCTAGTTTCAAAATTTAAAACGATTTTGTTTCTACACATGTGATGGGTAAACAAATTATTTTTGATGAAAATGTTTCTCTTTTAATAAGTATTAAATTATCTCTCAGAGCTTTGTTTGATTTTTTATCTGTAAATCCAGATCTGAGGTACAAATTTAGGATTCAGAAAACACAAGATAGTCACACCACCATCAAAGAATGATATATAAATTAGTTATCTCTGAATTTGAGCCATTTCTGTAAATCCAGATCTGAGGTACAAATTTAGGATTCAGAAAACACAAGATAGTCACACCACCATCAAAGAATGATATATAAATTAGTTATCTCTGAATTTGAGCCATTTCTGTGTAAATGTTTGTACTTTTTTTGGATATTACTACAATTTTAAGCTTTATTTAGAGCATTTCCATAAGTTTTTAATTCTAAGTGGAATTTAGGCTAGTCCCTTTAATAGCATTAGATATCATTTTCAAGTTTTTACTTACAAAATGCTTTTCAACTCCTAAATAGGAAAAATGTTTGAAGCTGGGCTGTCATGCTAGCATTTAAACTGGTTACGAATTCTGTCAGTTTAAAAAATCTTATACTCTGTGCTATATGTAGCCAAATTTCCTCCTACTACTGAGTGCTGTAAACAAGAGACCAAAAGGTTTTAAACTGATGAGGATTTAAGACCAAGGAAATTAGGACACGCTAGAGAAAAATTCACCACTTAAGCAACACTGTTTTGTCAATCACAAATATGACTCAAAATACTTATTCAAGTTCGCAATGAAATCAATTTAATGCAATAAATATATTGTCCTGATATTGATGATTTATGTCCTGCAAGCGTCCCGCTATTTCAAGTCAGAGGGTGGCAATTGTTACCTACATTCCACTGAGACAGACCTTCTCAACTAGCGGCCCGCGGGCTAAATCCGGCCCGAACTTGCACCTAGCAGCGGCCCGCAGTCGTGGTAGTGACAAAATGGGCCCTGAAATCTTAAAAATATGTGCCAACTTCTTTGAAGACATACAAAAACTAAATAGAATGAATATAATACTGAAAATGTTATTCTTCATTTTAATAATTATCTAATCGTTTAAACTATTGTTACGTTTTTATTCAATTGCAGCCTAGGCAAAACAAACCTGAGCTTGACGCACCTGTAAAGCAAACACGATACTGGTCTACGAGGAGAAGGGGTGCAGGGAACCATATTTTTTTACAATCGAGTTTAACCCCCACGCCAACATTTCAAGATTTTGGTGGTAACTGTCACACAAAATTATCCTTTTTTATAATTTTAACGTAAAAGGTCATATAGTTTGCGCTCTTTACGCGAGTTTCAAGGGTTTATGGCATTTTCTGTTAAAATTTTGCAAATTAATTATTTTTGCGCGCTTTACGCGCATTATAAAGGCAATTTCTTTTTCAGCTTAAGTGTAGTAAGACTGTGTTGCTACTGACACAGCTTATTTTGTCCTTTTGTATTTTTTGACAACAATTTGGCGCCTACAATAAATTAATTGACAAACCCTGCTAAGAAACTGCGTCGTAGATGATCTGAAAACTATTACTCGTCAGTGGTAGTTGAGAAAAAAATATCTACAATGTCAACTTCAATTAATCAAATCATATTTTGTACCCAATTTTATCCAAACTTCAATTGCTTTTATAATGTTATCTTAACGTTCAATTAACCATTTACTATATGGCTCATATGTGAAAACTACACTCTTAGAAGGCCGGGATCAAATATACGAGTAGTTTTCGGGATAATTTTATTTTGATCCTTTAAGGATCACTTTTGATCCTTTAAGGATCA
>JXSR01S059489.1:3055-25116 GCA_000969725.1 Ophiothrix spiculata | reverse complement strand
ATTTGCAATAGTTTGTTAAACAATTTCCAATGTTGAACCCCTGAATATAATAATAATATTCGACACTTGAAATTTTCATGGCAATGATTATGCAGCAAATACATATATAAATAACACATTTTTCATGAGACAATATTTTGCAATAATTATTGGATTCATTCTAAATCATTTGCAAAAACTTGGGATATAAATGTTATGATTTTTCCTAAAATAGTGCTTAAAGGAGTACCCTATTGTCTTTTCTGGTGGTTACGATTCTTAGTCAGTAATGGATTGGAATAGATCAGAATTAGCTGATTTCAATCTTCATTACTTTCAAATCGACCCATTCAGATTCAGTTTCCGATTCTCTAAGAGTATATTACAAAGGAGGACAAATTCTGTGAATCTAGCGATAATATAAGTATCATGTTGTGTCATATAGTTAATTCTTGGCAAACATGTATTTTGATATTGCCTGTTGGTTTCTTTTAAGTCTGGTTTGTACTTGAAGATGCAATTAACTTGACTTTTTGCACTTTTCCTAAAATTGGTCCGATTCCAATCCACCTTATGGGTAACGCTATCATTTTCTACTCCCAAGAATGCAAATGAGCCAATTGAATACAATGGCATGCTCTACCGCACATATAACAGGGATAAAGCTCATTATCCTCATTTGCATTCTTGGGAGTAGACAATGATAGCGATACCATCCTATGAGATTGGTTAGATGCTAGTTTTCATCAAGAAACTTAAATAAATAACGCTACGTCATTCCAAATAAAATGGGAGGAAGTTATTGACCTTCCTAGTTGAATAGTGTCATTTCCCAGATAGCAAAGATAATTGGACCATGTTGGGCCAACTTACTTTGCTATCTGTATCTCTGTTGCTATTCTGTTGTAATTATTCATTCTAAACTTGTGATATATATTTGGCCAAAGAATACTTATTGATCACTTTGATCTACTTGATATTTTCTAGACAAGATGAGCTCCGTCAGATAAGACAACAACAAAGAACCGAGATCATGCAAAGCACCAATCCACAATGCTATCAGCGTGAAGAGGAGGATGACGACGATGGGCTCGAGAACCGACAGCTAATGTCTGATAGAGACGGACCTGGCTCGCCAGCTTATACCAACCGACAGCGCCCTCTAGAGCCTGACACCATGAGAGTAAGTATTTGAAAAATGGGAAAGGAGGTAATCTTTTTTTTTGTCTTTTAGGAAAGAGAGAGGTGACCTCGGCCAAGTGTCCTTGAATGTAATTGAATTTAACATTTGCATTCAGGTTATTTTGGCAAGATCATGCCGCAGCATCTGAAGAAATGAGAGTAGGATGTGCAGGTTTGTAGAGCAAGGGTGTTGATCTTGATCTTGCCCGATATCCATAGAATATTATTATTCTTGACACTTACATATAGGTTTCTAGTTAAGTTGTCACTGTTGGTTTGTGATGTACCAGCTGCAGAAAGAAGAGCAACATAATAATGTCAGCAGGAACTGTCTTATTACAGCAATATTGGCATTCAACAATTTATCCTGGATATTAATTAGATAAAAATGATACATTTCGTCAATCTTATTGCAAAAACAAAACTTCTTCAAAACATAACACATAATCTGTAATTGGTAATGTTTATGTTTTAAAGACTTGTTGTCCTGGTTTCAGAACAGTTTATTTCGGTTGTGTGTTCATTGCATAAAGAAACAGTCTCAAGCCATTGCCAGTTGTCATGCTTCTGTTGCCAAGCTGATTTGCATGATTGTCAAAATGGGTTGTCTTATCCCAAGTTGAACTTATTTCAACTATTTGGGTGTGCTACCACATCCAAATAAATTGTTTTATGGCTTGTTACTACTCCCTACTGCAGTGAACCACACAAGCAACTCTCTGAAACCAGCAATAATTGAAGCAACTAGCCAGCCATGTAACAGCCAAAAGTGGTTTGCTCATACTCCAAAAGTGTTGAGAGCACAATTCACATGTTTTAGTCTTTTCTCTATAAACCAATATTACATGGTTTAAACTGCAATTGTTTTAGCATGTTTGAATGTATTCAATTTGAAATTGGTGCCATCGTGCAATAATCTTTATTGCTTTAGGTAAATGCCTCCAGTAATGGTGGGCTAATTAGGGGTAAAGGCCGAGCTATACTTGGCCACCACACAAACTATCGAACATTTGATCGTGACCTAAAACTGATGTCTGACTCCAAATAATATAACTTGAACGCCAAGTTAAAAACATATTAAACTTAGCGCTAAAAAAATTGTGTGAAGGCCGAGTATAGTTCAGTCCTAAGAATATATAAAAGCAGATTAATCGGTAACATGGAGACCATGCAGCAAACGGGAAGACTGGATTACTGTGCCTGTGCAAGTCTAAAGGGAACCATACAGTGAAGGGAATTCTGATGTTGGAGTTGCAGAGTGCGGACAACGATTGCAGAGTTTCAGTTGGAAGCAGTAACGTTATGTTCTCTCTTACAGGACGCCATGTACACACTTCATGATAATTTCATGTGACCATCCACTTCACTTCCAATAAAATTGGGCTCCTGGTCAATTTGTTTGATTGCAGATTCACGTACAATATATCACGAGTTCTAAATTGTTTCCAGTTCTTATGACATTTAGGGCTCTGTCACACATCACGAAATGTTCTAATAACGTACACTGGTTTGTTAATCGATATACATGTATTTCAATTACCAAACCAGTGTGCGTTATTAATATGTTATTCGTACGTTTCGAGATGTGTGACAGAGCCCTTAGAAGTGGAGATAAAATATTTGAGGCATGGTATGTCAGTACATATAAAACTGGGAGAATTTTTGCAAACAGTTAACATTTTACATACATTTTTAATGCAACTACATCTAGATATTGTTGACTTTTTTATATTTTTGAGTTGAATGTTTATATGTTGTAAGGAGTTTACTATAGTATATAGTATGAATATTTTCATAATAAAATGCATAAAAATGTTAAAGGTGCAATTCATGATTTTGATGTGAAAAAAACCTTGTCTCTTTTCTAGCTAAATAAGAAGAAGAGTACAACATAAATATACACTGAAAATTTCACTTGATTCCGACCGTTTGTTTCAAAGTTATAAGCTTTTTCAGCATTTTGAAAATCCCCATAGGCTACTGTGTTGTAATTACTGTCGGGGCCCCGACAATAATTAGAAAATGACACATTTTCTCACTTTTTTCAAAAATGCAAGCAGATATGAAAAAATGGTTTTGGTATCGCAACGTATACCAGTTGAGGATTCTTATAAGCTAAAAACCTCAATTTTGATAGAGGTGACCTTGAGGGTGAAAAGTGGATCATGAATTGCCCCTTTAACTAATACTTACAAATATGTATTTCCTGTGTATTTTAAAATAGTAAATACTGTCATTACAGGAGGTTCGTGGTGAAACAATTATATATGTGATCTAAAATGATGTGGAAACAGGTGATTTTTATGTGCCTTGTTTTTGTGAAAATGGTTAATATTCCCAAATATTCAACTAAGACGAAATATCAATTTGTAAGGCAATGGATATTATTTCTGATACATGGATTTGAGTTTCCGTACAGGAAGTCAATTTGTCTTCAATTCCATCCCACAATGCACTATTTTTTAGATTGGCGCTTTCTGTGACAAGTATTACGATCCTGCTTTGCATGTACTGGCATATGTTAATGTGAAATTCAGGGTGTGATTGACTTTCAGTCCAGAAACTCCAAATCCACATATTCGCAACCCTAATGCATAGGGCCGAGCTGACCTACGTAGCACTGATCTAAAAATAACTCCCGTTGGACTTCGTGCGCGGTGAAAACAATCAATACTTCAGCCACAATCGTTTCATTTTCTTTCGTTTTTAGCGAGAAGGAAATATGTGAAATGATCAGCTGTTTGTCATATTGTTGTGGTTTGAATACCACACATCTCATGTGATTTTGGGATCAAAATATTTTGAAAATTTGCTAAAATCAATCAAAGTTTCCGCGAGCCAGCATTTTCTCCATTGAGTTGAATGGGAAGTTGACAAATGTTTTACCGCACTAAGTTGGGCAAACGTCCCAGATGTGAACAAAACGCTCGGATGTCCTCTCCTGCCTATAGGCACATTGCTAGACCTGCTATTATATTAATACACCAAGTTGCATTAGTTTTAAGGATGCAAGTCAGCTTTGTATTATTGAAATTATTGTTGTACCTGTGGAAGAAGTTCCTTTTGGTCTTAAGAGCACACCAATGTCATGCAGATGCACATGGTAGTAGTCTCCTAAAATGGAATGTGTAACTTAAAAGCTTTGTCAGCAAATTGTTTGTTGACTAGATTCTCCTACCAATCAATAGGAGATTTGATGTACTAAGTAGTACTAGAGTACTAGTAGAGACTTGTTTCAGATGTAAAGCTAGTAGATATTTTTAACACATAGAAATATTCGGTCATATTCGCTGAAACTGGATCACATGTCATGAAATAATCCTCATATCTACCATCTGGTTCAAAAGTTTCCATACAATATTCACATGGATGGTATCGCATCATATCAGTGGTCTATTTGAAAATTTGGACCATTTAAAATTTTGTTTAGAGGCCGCTATACAAAACTCAACCGGTGGTTGTCTGCCGGTTCTGGTCAGTTTTGAGCGGTTAGCTATTGTTTATTCTGGTTGAACCATCCAAAACCGCCCAGGACCAGCAAGCAACCGCCGGTTGAGTTATGAAGCCGCCGCTAAGCTCACGCTATGTAATAATATATTACTTTCAAGTACATTTAATATCAGATAAGAAAAAATTTCTGGCAATTGTTAAATAATATTTTCTGCTCTTTCTTGGAACAATGGTGCACAGTGTCTGGCATCATTGACTAGAGAACATAATAGCATACTATTAGTCTGACGGTCTCCTGTCACCTTTGCCAGATATTTTGCTCCATTGGAGCAGGGAAATATTGGTTTACCAGTTTAACTATATTTCATAAGTCATAGAGCATGGAGTAGTTGGCTAGACTGCAACCTTTTAGAAGTCATAGCTCTGTCAGGAAATATGGCATGGTACATATTTTGTACTTGCCATACATATTCATAATTCATTGGAAGTTGGCAACCTTTCACAACACTGTTGTTGTGTTACATTATGAATATATGCAAGAGGTATAGCCATGACACATATGTAGCACCTCTGGATGAAGTGTGAATACACCACAGAGTTAAGGGGTTCAGGACACAATATCCAAAACAACTTATTGTAAGCTGGATCATCACATTTCTGATAAAGTATACTGACTGAGTATATGAAATTATGAAACTGTCAAACTAAGTCTTATTAACTGGTTTTTGTCTTCAGTAAAGTTATTAATGTCTGCCGGGATAATCTTTTTTCCAAATAAACCATGAAATACGAACCAAAGTTAGTGATTAACCACCTACGTTCAAGCTGCCCATCAAGCTTGGTTGCCCATGCTGCACAATTGTGACCGTCCCAAACCAGCCGTAAATGCAGCCTCTTGTCATTTTCACTTTTTTAAATATTTGCAAAGACCATGTTATAAGGATTAAAATGACACCTCAATGAACTTCACTCGATTGCCAGAAGTCAAGTTATAGTCCATCAAAGGTTGTCAGGGAGTAAAATGTATAACTGAGATAAACGCGTTCACAAATCAGTAAGCCCTATATTTTCTGTTGATTATCTTCAAAATAAACAGATATATTTCATATTTCTGATCATTTTTATTGAAATGAAACTTTGCAGGAGTTTTGAAGTAAGCATAAGGATTGTGAATCCGTTAAAAAATATCAATTTCAGCAAATTAGGACCTTGACATGTATTTTCACGTGAAGCGCAAAATGAAGTTTGCAGCATTTATGTCTCGTTTGAGATGGAGGGTCACAATTGTGAATGTGTCTGACAGGGTAGACATGCAAATTGTCAATACTTGCTTGCAGAGGATGCATCATTTATTATCTAGTGGATGGTTAATATTGTGAAGTTAATGGACTATACATACATCTTCTGTAGAAGTTTGGTGGCAAAGTAATAAGAAAATGTTATGTAAGATTTATCATTTTGCCTATCATATGTGGTGTCGTAATTGATGGGCATGCATTGTTTTGAGTACCGTAATGTTTACCAGTATTATAAAAGCTGATGGTCCAAATATACTAAAATCAAGTACACTCTTACTTTATAACACCCTCAGTGACAGGCAAAACAATAAATAGTATATTTCATTCCCATTCTTTGTCAAAAATGTGTGTGATTTTTAAGCCATCAATGTTGTCAAATATTTACCAGATTTTTTGCAAATCAGTTGGACAAGTTTGCATCAGGGGCCGATTTCACTGACATTCAGAGATGATCGCTAACTCTCGTTATGATCGCCAACTCCAAAAATGATCACTAAATTGTTCAAAATGCTTGCTACTTAGCAATCATTTTTGGAGTTAGCGATCAAAACGGGGTTAGTGGCCATCGCTAAATGTTAGTGAAATCAGACCCTGATTTGTGCGCAGATTTACAATGACTTAAATATGTTTTCATTATGTAAGCAAGGTTTTACCTGCAGTATAAAGTTGGTTCAGAATAGTGTCTATTTGTAGTGTGTAGCCAAGGCAAAAACTACATCTGTGCGATTCAAAGTTATTGCATTGCAGTGGAGGTCAATTGCATAATTGCAAATATGGGTTGTCTTAAAACGTGAATTCAGCCCATCTGTTCCAGACAAGCAAATGAAGTATTCAAGCAAATTGAGTTATAAACTCTTTTGAGGCTTTTGAGTTTTTGGCACACTGTTTGTCAAACAATTTTGTTATTGTGGTCACTGACGTTTGATGTTGCCGGCTGGAGTGATAATTGCTAGTAATGGGAGGTGCTTTGTCAAATGAGATGAACCCCTAGAGATGAACAAATATAGATATAAAACGTCAAAAGAAAGGAAATGTCAATTGTTTTTGATTTTTTTTTAATTGACATCAACAAATTGTTTGAGAGACAATTAATGGTTTGATATTGACATCCGGATAATAAGTGCTTTCGAAATGACATTTGGATATGTGATGTTAGACTAGTACTGTACTTCAAACAAATGAGTTTTGTTTCAAATTATTGGTTGTTTAAAGTCCAAATTCCTTTATCCTTGTGTTGTCATGGTTGCTGGGATTTCCCATGGGATACTTCCTTCTAGAAACAGGTTTAGTGCTTGAAAATAGGAGGTCAATTGCTATCTCAGTGACAAGAAGTCAGCATTACATTTGTGTTTTGTCCTTAATGGCTCGATGTGGGTTAAACATAAAAGAAAGAATGTACCTCTTAGCTGTGGATTCTCAAACTGAGTCAAATATTATATGTGACTATTCATCTTAAACCAGCTGTAAATGCAGTCTCTTGTGGTTTCTACTTATTCAAACATTTGCCAAGATTATAAAGATTAAAATGACACCTCGTTGAACTTCACTCGACTTCCAGAGGTCAAGTTATGGTTTGTCAAAGGTTGAACTGAGATAAATGCATTCAAAGAACAGTAATCCCTTTGCTCTTGTTGATATAGTCCTCAATATTTCATATTTTCTATCATTTTCTTCTAATGAAATTTTGCAGGTGTTTTTGGAGCAGGCATTAAGATAGTTAAGCTTCAAAAAATCAATTTTGGCAAATTACAACCTTATCATATAGCGCAAAACAAAGTTTGCCGCATTTACAGCTGTTTTGAGTTAAATGGACACAGATGGATCTTTGAGAAATAGTGATTGGCATTTTGAACTGTTAAAACAAAACAAAACATTGGAAATACATGAATGTACATTGGGCACGTTCCTTCCATACAATTTTCTCATTTATGTAGAGTGTTGTAAGAAAAGTTGAGAATCCTTGCTTTAAGCTACTAACTCAGGTTCAGAAAAGTGCAAGCTTGAATACTTGATGTATATTCTAGACATCAGGCTTTAGAAAATGGAGTTTTACTCGACTGACCATAGGTATAGTGTTGACAATGTAATTTACTGCTTGAATACTTAAAAGATGGGTTGATTCCCATATGATAAAAAGTCAATTTCCATTGTCCATTAATGGGAAGATAAGGTTACAGGTGTAATCAGAAGGTAACATGTGATGACATACACTGCGGAGAAGACAGGTAATTGGCGAGTTACATAAAAGGCAGTTATTGAAGCAGTGAGTCAAAATAGCGAGTTGTCACAATGGAGTATTGGCCAAATTCTATTATCTTGCATTTTAATTCAACTTTTCACACTACTTTTGCAAGACTATTGTGCTTTTGTGAGATAGTAGCCCTAATATATGCTCCAGGAGCATATTGGACTTACAATATTTTCAGTTGAAATATATGCTCCATTGACAAATATGCTCCAGGAGCATGTTTGACTTAAAAATAGCTAGAAAAATGATCTTGGAGCTTAGAAATAAGCATGTTGGACTTAGAACATGCTTCAGGAACATAAACGACTTAGAAGCAAGTATTTTGAGTATTTTGAGCATGTTTGTCAAATATGCTCCAGGAGCATTTAAATTCGAACATGCTCCCGGAGCATATACTTCAACCAAAAATTTTCTAAGTCACATGTGCTCCTGGAGCATATGCTCCAGGAGCATCTATTAGGGCTATTATCTCACAAAAGCGACTATTGCCAGTCTTAAAGGGAGTTACTAGTAATGACTGGCAAGTGAAGGAACATGATGATAGATTTACACCCATAGACATGTGGCAGAGCTGCTATTCCAGTCTGTTGTTACCTCCCTCAATATCAACATTACCAATATGGGACATTCAGATGACAGATTGAGATTGTTGGGTCATGTTACAATAGGCAATATGTTATGGCACAAATTACACCACTCAGTATTTGGGAATTCTCTCCAAATATCCGTTTCCATTTGTCATCTGACGATCCTTTGTTTGGTGAAACTCAATAGTAATAGCTTTTAATTACATAGGGTGTATACTGTGAATTTTGTTTTATTTTTTTATTTTTGTTAGTAAAGATTTAGCGTGGTTATTCTAAGATATAAAGTATGGTGTTATGCTTCAGTATACATGAATACTGGAATCTCATTGGTCAAACATATAATACGCAAACATTATGTTACTTGTAATATCGTTTATCATACTATTTATGCAATATGCATTATTTTGATTGTTGTGTGTCCCATATGGCATGTAGCAGTCATGCAGTATTCTCGTCATGAGCACACACGCAAACCCAACCATGTGTGTGGCGTGGTCGTGAATCATGGATTAAATGTTTTGTTTTTAAATTTGTGGCGTCCACAAATGTTTTCATTAACCATAGGTTTGCCAACGAGATTACACAATTTATGTAGACTATATATATATTAAAAAAAAACATTGTTTCTCCCTGCTTGTTCTCACAAAATATAAGAAATGTCCATAGTTGATGGCACCGGACCAAATATTTGTCTACATTTGGTGAACAAGTAGTATAGGGGGTAACTAATAGTATCATGGAAAATGGGTAAAGTTATAATTTGCTTTCTGCTCCAGAGATTGAGCTTGAGTGAAGATCCCATGTGTAAACAGAAATCTGCTTATGTGTAAAATGTGTTGGAGAACCATTTTTGAAGATCCAATTTCAGCTTGCAGCTTTAAGTAAGACATGCATTATGTTTCCTCAAAATGATGTAATGATATCCGGAGCTCTTGTTGTCTGTATTGAGTGTATTCTGTTGCTATCGTCTCTCTCACAAGGTGATTATGTCGGCATCAAATGCCACCAATTACCATGCTAATAATGCCGCCATAATTAACTTGGCATATGTTATGCCGTCATGTTATTGAGTGTCTTATGAATTTTAATTATGAGCTGGGATCAGAAATTATTATTATGTGCATGTTAAAGCAATACTATGAGATTTTGATCAGAAATAGTTGTGAGTAAAAACAGCCTAAAATTAGGAATGTGACTGTCTAAAACTGTTTTCAATTGTATTTTATCGAAAACTTTGTTAATTTGATAAAAAGAACATGCATGCTTTCCTACTATACCAATACATATGAAGTTAAATTTAGGATACCGAATTAAATTCAGCAAATGGTCAAAGCAGAAAAAGTAAGCATATTGATCAATAAGCCGATTCATTTCGAGAGTATTATTATCTACCAAAATCAAACCCAATAAGCTAATAAAATCAAAAGTCATGGCTTCATTTTTAACACTTTATAGTTTTGCATTAAATTTGTATTTATTGTGTATCTGTAGAAAGGTCCATATGACTTTTGAGTATATTGTTAGTGTGGCATCAAAAGCTTACAATTTAAGCACAGAATAGTACAAACTTTGGAATGAAGTTGAATTTGGTTACAATTTACACTATTTATTACATATCTTATACATTTTCGCCATGTTGTACCAACACAAATGAACTTTTATGGAAGTTGAATTAGAGTTGGTTGAGAGCTCAAGAATTAAGATGCATTATACTAAGAGGTGTAGCTAGGGGTTTCATTAGGGATTGCGATCTCTAGCCAGTCAACTGTCCACCTTCCATCCACCTCATCAAGCATTAAGGAAAGTTATGCATTAGAAGGATTTAGAAATGTGTAACAACAAACTTGTCATGTGTTCCCTATCTCTATAAATATTCATTTACTACTCATGGTGCATTTATTGTTTATTTGAGCTTTTTTTTAATACTGGGTAGCTCCTTCATGTTTTATTTATAATATCAAACATTTTTAAAGGGGTGCAATGGAGCAAATTTGCGCCAAGTTCACCAATTAAATTGTATACAAAGTTATAGACCTGAAGCAATTTTCTGTCCATGTTCATTGAAATTGCTCCAGGTCCTGGAATCCTTAATAAAAAAGCTTTGCTTACATGTTCCCTGCCTATCCCAAAGTGACAATCCTGACTATGCTTCTAACCACGTAAATACCAGTATCTATTAATCTTAGTATCTATGTATATTTTAAACTTTGTATCAAACAAAACTTGTACAACTTTCACATCATGTTTGTATTTATTGCTATTTTTACTTTTAACAAAGTTACTTGATATTTAAGAGCATGTGGCTATTTTGTTTCAGTATTACAGAGATGGACCTGAGGAGTGCTTGTATCAAGATGATGATATGGAGGTAAAGAGCAGCTTTGATATTTACTCCACATTCTGTGCACCTTAAAGAAAAAATAACTACTAGGGCAGAACAGGGCGACTTTGAAACCTTGAAGGGATTTTCTCAGAGATGCATTTGCTAACAACTGTGGGATAACAAATTTCTTTCATAAATAGTAAAAATTCAAAAAAATGTTTGCATCCGTCTTGCGTGTGCAAATTTCAATGCACACTGAACGCATGCTTTACTAATGCGTTTGGTTAATCACGTACCGCATCGCTGCATAATATACACACGGGAAATTATGCAGACGCAGATGTGCCATCAAAGTAATCAAATTTTATTGAAAAATGCCCGTTTTTGTCATTTTTCTTGAAAATTAACATGGTGACCCTATTTTTTTATTTCAGTATTTTGATGTGCGAAAAAAATGCTATTACATATGTAAAAATTAGAAAAATCAACGGAGCATTTACTTTTTTAAAAGCACATAATGATTGACTTTTTTGAACTTTCTCTATACTTTGTGTGGTAAATCGAGTGAATTTTGGTGAAAATATGTACTTTTTAAAATGTCTGTATCTCAGAAACGAGCACAAGGACATATTTCTTTTATTTTAGATTCGTTATCAGCACAAATAAATCTACCAAATACTACATTTTTAAGAAAATCAATGGAGTTTTTGCATCTCTGAGAAAACCCCTTAGAATAGGTGGCACCTACATTGAGATTTCATTCTTGAGACTTGGGTGACTAAATTTAATCATATGCCATATGATCAATGCCAACATCTTGGTATTTGTAAGGAAGTTTCCAGTTGCATCTTTTGTAGCTTTTGCTGAACTATATATGTAGAATTCTGGAGTTTTGTACATGTTCACTTGCCTTTAGAGCGACAATTAAGATGGTAGCCACTTCCATAGGCCTGACACTTGGTCTGAACTGATGGCTGATTCATCCACTGGAATAGATTCCTTGGCATTGGAGGAACTGTCCTCTGGAGAAATTGATATAATTCCTATACCCCAAGTTGAAAGAAAATCTCAGATGTTTAATATATGCTTGTTCCATGTACCCCATTCTACCCTACATAACTTCAAGGTGCACACCTGTTGAGTGAATCTCAAATATGACCCATCATTGTCATCCAGACCTCCTTCTCTTCATCTGCTCTTAACACCATGCTGAGGAGATTTAGTCAGTAGGGAAACTTACTAACATATGGGTAGGAAGGAAACTTACAACATGCTGCTGTTTGCTAGCAATATTTGTGTATTTAAAGGCAAAGCAATAGTTTCTTGGACAATTTAAACAAAAATCCATGGTAGGGGTTGCATTTACAATCAATGGGGCCCTGCACTCTGGGTTTCTGTTTACACCATCCAATAATTATTGTTTGACCTATAGTACTTGTTTAATTATGAAGCTTTAAGCATAGTACTTTTATAAGATTTCATAGTAATAAATGAGCCAGCAGCTTTAATCTCCTCAGTATTTTTTTTCAAAGACATTAAAATCAACAGTTCATCCGCAAAAGACAGCAAGCCTTTCAAGACAGAAGTCATTAAAACCGTCTCTTTTGTGCGGTAAACGTGAATGCCTTTTGAATGCACTGCCAGACATGATGCTAGTCTCTGCTCAAGTACTATGCCATCATTGCTTATCTTTGTGCGGACTATAACTGAAGCAGTACGTAAGAGTCTAACTTTAGCAGGTGTCTGACATTCAAGTAATGAATGCTTGCTGTAGATTTCCATAAAACTGCTCAAGAGTTGATTTGTCATCTTTTCTCCATCTCAATCAAACCAGTCAGTTCACCATACAAGCCATAATGGATGTTAATTCAATCAACCATTAGATCAGGACATTTTTTTGACTATTCCTGTCTCTTATTCATCATTCTTTTTCTTTCCACAGTGCCCTATTTTGCACAAAGTGTATGTTGAATGTCCATTTGGTGTTATTGTCTAATAATTCTCTTGAGCTCTTCTATTCAACTCTCCATTTCACACGGATATTAACTGCTATGGGTCATTATGGCATTGCAAAGTATTTGTTAAGGTATAATTGAGTGGTGTGAGCACAGCCCTCCTCGGGGAGAAGAAGCAAGCATTCTGATTTGCCTTTATAGTCCTTTACTCACTAAAATCAATTTTGCAAGACACCCAGATGATGAAATGCAGTTAATTTTTTCCTTCTTATGGTGTCTATGTTTTCACTAATGAACAACTTATTTTTTCATCAATGTGATCCATGTGAAATGTGTCTTTCGACAGCCAATCATTGAAATATGTATTTCGAATTATCTGTTAAATATCTCTTCATATGACATGAACAATTCTATCTGTTACATCTTGTAACATACATGTAACATTCATAATAATTTATAACTTTGTAAGTTCCATCTTAAATGCCCAAGTCACAACCATTTCTTTTCTTATGTTTTCTTTTAGTATTTGTAACTTTTGTGAGATTTGTAAATAAGGTTTAACTTGTAGACAATAGTGATACTATTATAGATGTTAATTTACATTCACAATAATTTATAACTTTGTAAGAGTCATCTTAAATGCCCAAGTTACAACCATTTCTTTTCTGTATGTTTTCTTCTAGTATTTGTAACTTTTGTGAGATTTGTAACTAAGGTTTAACTTGTAGACAATAGTGATACTATTATAGATATTTATATTTTGTAACTAGCCTCATTAATTTGCTTTTGTCTTAATATTCTCCTCTCTATCAGTCAGAGAAACAAACATCATCTATTGTGACTTTCTAATAGAACTTAGTGACTATTTTGTTGAATGTTGGTAAGAGCTTAAAATATGGATTGACTTACATGTTTTAACTTCACATATTTTAAGAATAATTTATATCTCAAAAATCTGTTGTGATGAATGTTTTGTTCTAGTTCAGAATGTGAATATCCTGTAATTTTTAAAGTTAGGCTTGATATTCTACCAATTTTTACTAAAAAAACGCTTCTGATTTTTTTGAAAATCAGATCAGTATGTTGTGGATAAGCAAACAGTTTTTCCCATGACTACTTTTTATTTGGAACTATCCTAACAGAGATAACTAAAGGTTTTAAGCTGATTTGCATTGGTGCTGTAATGGAATGCTGCAAAAACTTGTTGAATTCAGTGCATCTGTTCAAGAAGTGTAAGCACTGGAGCACAATTAGACCACAACTTTGTGCGGCCAGCTGCAACCTGGCCACAGCCATAATTTTCCAAGATGGCGACCGTAGGCTTGATTATGCACCTCTAAATAATTTAAAAACATGTAATGAATATTTTACGATTATCTTGAGGTGAGCAATCAAACCGACTGTCAGCATTTTGGAAAATTAAGGCTGTGGTCAGGTTGCGGCCGGCTGCACAAAGCTGTGCCCTAATTGGCCTAACTACTAACTGACCAAAAAAAATGTAACCAAGCTGTCAAACTTGATGCAAAATCATCTTGCCATGAAAAAGGGTCACATCGGCACACCGTGAACAGTTGAGTTAGTTTTGACATGATAATCCAGTGCCTCAAATCAGCTAGGTGATAATGCACAGTTTTTGAAACCAGATTGGTTAATTCTGGATGGATATCATCTGTGCATACTGGTGATGGACATGTTGATATTGGTACTAACAAACCATGTGTTGATTTAGATGAAAGAGGAAGGATTTAGCTCATAGATGTCTTTTCACAACTTGTAATCAGTTATGATCAAGAACTCATACAAGAATTCAAGATGATTCCTTAAGTTATTCTGATACATGTACTACAACTAATGAATAGAGCATACTTTTATGAAGTTCTGAATCTTCCGAGAATTTGTAAGTGCCAGAGTAACCCAAAAAAAAAGGGAGGGGGGAGATTTCTGAAGTAACAGTTTAGGTAATTAGGTAAAGCAACTGAATGGGTTCTGAGATGAATTGTGGGTGTGTGAGGATGCTGTGAAGCAAATGTTGGCATGTAATTAAAGGGGCAATCTACACAGGAATGCAAATCCAGATGAATGCGCATCTCCGCAAGCCGCTTTGCAGTAGACTGTGGCCGCACGGGCGTCAGATCCAGATCTGCTTAGTAATGAAAGTCACTGGCTTTTTTGAATTAACCTGTAATCAGTTACATGCTGACATATTTCTTGAAATAATCCAAGAGAAATGAGAATTGTACTGCAAAGGATTGAGGACAACTATAATGGATTAGATAGGTAGTTTCTCAAAATGTTGAAAATGAAAAATGACTAGTGTGAAACTCCCCAGGTTAGTCAGTGAAGCTCATTGAGTAAGTTGGTCGGCCGATCAGTTTCTTTTTTGAGACATGCATTGATGCCTTAATATATGATTGCAAAACTTTGATCAAAGAGAGATATTTAATTTAATAGATTTTTGGAAAACAAATGCTTTTATATAACTAATCCTCTAAAATAAAAAACAAAAGGTAGATCATGAGATACAGATATCATGTATGTGCTTGGACATCCAAAAAAAAAAAAGATTGACAAAGTTTTACCTCTTATGATACATGCTATTTGGTTGTTTTTCGAAGTCAAATGTTTTTTGCTAGATTTGTTAACAAAGTATAATTTTGAAAAAGCAATGAAATACTCTGCCTTCAACAGTTATATTTTCCCCATTCAGCGACTGAACTTACTTGTATCTATTTCTACAGACGTCTGTTACAGCCTGTCAAATACCCAGCAATGTACTGTATTTGTCTTGATTATTAGCTCCAAATAAGTAGGGCCTAATAATAGCCAAGTTGGCATACTGGGTAATTGATACTGCCTCTGCTGTCTTTGTGAAGGCTACACAATCCTAAAGTTATTTAGGTGATGGTACATGTATATGTAGGCCTAGTAGTGATTATATTGCCATTGATTGGTGTCTAGGTTTATAAATGTATGCAGAAAGATTTTATTTTATACACGATACATGGTCAATGATAATAGTTTTGATAGGTGTGTGTGTGTGGGGGGGGTGTAATTAACTTTTGATACTTACATTTTATGCAAGAATCATGGTCTAGTTTTGAAAAGGTCTGATGGAGTAATAGATGTTTACGCCTGTAAGAAAAGTAGCTTCAATGGTAGGCATAGAGGGATGAGAGAAGCTTATCTTTCTTTGTCATGTAATAAGTCACTTTAAACTTGGAATAAATGTCTTCATTTTTCATGATGCATTTTTCACTGTAGAAATGTTTGCATAAAACAGTGAATGCATTTTGAAATTGGAAATTATTTGGTCAACATATTTTACCACAGAGCTGTACAATAAAAATTATCGATTATAATGATGATAATGAAGGATGGATGGTACAAGCATCACATATGTAACATGATATAGCAACCCTGGTTAGTGTGATAAAGCAGCCCTTGTCAGTGTTAAATTGTACTTTCTCACCAATTAATTTATATTCAATTAACCAGTCTCGTTACGATTTGCATTAAAATTCTATATGTGATGATCAAAATGGTGTCTGCTTATGTGGTAATACACAGTGGATGAAAGAAGGCAGATTTGTAGAGATTGAAAGCCAAGGATAGCCTTTGAAACTTGTTACATACTGAAATATTTCTTATTTGGAATATTTGATGAAAAGTGTTTTTCAGTACAGGAGAAATCAATTTTAAGAATTAAGGCCTTGAAGTCTTATAAAGGTGCAAATTGATTCTACACTTAGGTACGTGGAAGTTGCATCAAAGCACGCAATATCGGAGCAAAATATAAGATGTGTATCAAGGTCCTTATTTTCCCACTAATTGCCATGTGGCTTTATACTAAAGAATGTGAAGATAACCTGTTAATTGTTCCTTTTAAATATTCAAGCAGTTCTGCACCCTTAAACACCTTATTTTGTCAGAGCAACATCTGACTTTGAGTGGGCGCCGAGGCGCTGTCAAAATTGCGCTCCCTCTTGAAAATTCCTGGATCCGCCCCTGATTACCCTAGGAACATGACATGTATTGTGAGGATAAGTCCCGGGAATAAGTGTACAGGTTCTTTAAAACTGAATGTAATGACTGCATTAGTTCAAACAAGACAAGGTCACGAAAATGGCTCTGTTGCAGTTGGACTTGTGTATTTACATAGCCAGCTTGTAACATCCCTGCTCCATCTTGTGGCATCTAGATCTCATTGTTTATTGACATCAAACAAATAGACAAGCGTACTTGCCTGTGTGCAGTCTTTGTTCAATTTTTTGTTTAGAAAATGGCAGTGTTAGGGCGTGTTCACACATAATAGTCATGACTAGTCATGACCGGCTCTAGAAAGAGACAACTTAGCAGTTGCGTTCACATTGGGACACGACTTGCGCATTAAAACTAGTGGCGCGTCACTTTTGGTCACGAGCGAGACACTTTCTATAATTGCGTTCACACGGGGAATTTGGTCATGAGTGGCTCACGAGCGAGAATATAGTCATGACCAAATTCCTCTGTGTGAACACACCCTTAGATGCATGAACTTCAGATGCTAACTGAGCTCACTCCTAGTAGGACAATTTATTTGAGAGAGACTTTTTGTGTGTTTTTGCTAATGGGAACACAACAAGTATAACTTCAGACCTAACCTTACGAGCACGGTGGTCGTACCCTTTTGTTAGAATAAACGGTCATCTGAAACTGATACTGCTTTGTTGAATTTATTACTATTACTGCATTCAAAGTCTTTCAGCATCTAAACAAAATATTTTTTCAGTCCAGAATTGTTGGTTGAATTAAACATCCCATTGTCTTGTAAAATTGACTGTGACTTAATCATCTGTTTGTCTGACCAAATGCTTAATGTCCCATCTGTAGTGAGGCAATAATCATCTCTGAATACGTTTAGTGAGGAATGAGATATGTAGAACCTGGGGGAACTTAATCAAAAAGGGGTTATGGGGACGTGCCGCAAATTCAGGTAGCAAAATCATGCTCTCTGCATGGTATTTCAATTGGCCCTTTTTCTTTGCAAAATGTATTTTGATGGTTCTCTTTACAAAATTTGAGCCAAATGGCGCAAATTTCGACAATTCTTCTCAAAACCATATACAATTTTGCCAATATAGTGTAAATTTGGGCAGAAAAAAATGTGGTTTTTGATTAAGTGTGACTAAAAATTTGGAAGAGTTGATATATGGATGGGTCCCGTTTTTTGAAAATTGGTATTTGGGTAGGTGGCTTTTTTGAATTTCCCAGAGGCACTGCCCTATCCAAACCAATTTTGAGTACACCCCCCCCCCCCCCCCCCCCGGGATGTAGAGTCTATGACTAGATACTCCCATCTGCTTGAAAACTGACTAGGATTGGACTCCAATGGGTATGTCTGACCAAACTCAAAACTTTGCCCATGTGAGTGTAAAACTTTTGTATGATATGATATCGATGACTGTCTGTAAAAATCCTATGTAAATATATTTTTTTACCATTCAAAAAATAGGTTTTCATGAAGCTTGCCAAAATGAAAACCGAAATTGATGGCAGAGCTGGCCAGTTTATTAGGTGTCATAAATCATTTATGCTGTTCTGGGGTATGGCTATGGTTAATCATTCAAGCGGCAAATGGCATTGCTTAGTAGTCAACGGGGAATTCATAAAAGCCTCACACATGTTTTTGAGCTAACTCGAGATCTCGTTTAGCCAAAGCATGACCAACACCACCTTTGATATTTCCGTGCTGTTTTTTTAATCTAAAAGACAATCTAGAAATCAAAGGCTTTAATTTAAGACAACCAAGATTCTTAAATGAACTTATTAATATTGAAAAGCTTTGCATTTCACTTACAGTTATCAGAATGTTATTTAGAATTCATAGATTTAATTAAACTATGTGGGCCGTATTCTCGAACGTTGTTTATCTAAATGTTGGTTAGACATAAAATGCGTTTAGTTAAAATCTGATTTTAGCTAAACACTCAGCAAATATTTAAACAGCGCGTCTAGTAAACAGCGGCATTTAAAACCAATAAATATCATCCCCTGAACTGTGCACGTAAGAGATAAGCACTAGTGAACTTTATAAAGTTGAATTAATAGTAGGTCCCTAGTCAATAAAGATTTCTACGCCTCATCAGTTACACGGCTCGTTTTATTTTATGAAGTGATGCCTCTGTACAGTGTTGAATACGTGAATAAAAGACCTCCGCTATGCAATAGCTAGAACACAGTATCACCATGTTTACAATGACAAACCATGGTATATTTTCATAAAGAACACAATGTGAGTGTTTATTGTTCGTCATAGTCATGTCCATATCGTCATATTATCATTTTCAAGCATTATTCATTAAAATCATTACATTTTTAAAGCATACAGCAATGAAAAAGTTGTCGGACACATGATGAAAATACAATTTAAACACACCTTAAACTACCCCCTGACCTAGTTTAGTTTTAAACGTATTTTAGAGTAGTTTAACTACAAGTTGTTAAAATTTAAATGGTGATTACATTTAGTCACTCTTTGAGAATTACGTTTATCTTTTTTATGGTTTAAATCGCGATTTAAACATTGATTTAGCGTTAAACATCTTTCGAGAATACGGCCCTGTGTCTTTAAATAAAAAAATATAAATACAAGGGATTTACAATGCGCTCTGCCTCCCTGATTTTGTAATTCCATGCGACCTCTGCACACTTCACATGTGTTTGCTGATCACTGTGGCCCAAGTAAGTTCAGTTCCACACCAAGCATCATTTCAGGTTCTGCAACAACCTGCAGGGCACTGAACCTTGAACAGTCATCGTATGCACCATTGTCGGATCAGCTCTCCAAGTTTCATTCTGGTTTTCACAAGACAATTAGCAGTTAGTTCCTCGTCCAAGGGAATTTCAAGCACACTAAACTTTAACCCTTTCCAGTCGGACCACTTTTTCTGCCACAGGCGGAGGGCATTTTACTTGTAAAAAGTGACTTCTATAGTAAATAAATTTATCTTTAGAAATAGAAATATTCTACATAATTCAATGAAACATCAGCATAATAGACCTTTATCAACTGTACACATTGCCTGTTATAGTGTTTTGGAAGGTAAGAGATCGGAAAATTAGTTATACCATAGTCTTAAGTTAGGGCATACCCCATACGCCCTACGCCTGAGCTGGCAGTAATTTAGGGCGTACCCCATACGCCCTACGACAGGAAAAGGTTAAGCGTCAGTCGGGTTAGAACTCGAGACTTCACCCGTAAGCGAACGCCTAACCGTTTGAAATAACTCGATGTACGAGTGAGTCAAAAAAACTGCAATAGTTAAATGAAAGCCATATTTTAAGAACAAGAAATATCATGAACTTGAAATGTATATATCTAAATAGATCATAGATTTACCTTTAAAATGGTGAAAGAATGGGGAAAATTGATAAGGCGTTGTAGAGATAAACTTATTTGAATAGGAAGGCATTAAAACAGTTCTGTCCAAATGTCATGCATATGTTTTATTAATGGATGACACAATTTTGATATTATCTTTTCTCTTTTGTGTTTGGGTGCCCTGAAAAGGGCCATTTGAGCTTGGTTGCCCTGAATATTCAATTTTCCGTTGAACGTGGATTGGGACACATGTAGCAGGGGATTTCTTCGCGAGCTCACCTCTGGATCCCATGCCAATGTCTGACGAACGCGGTCGACGTTTCTCCTGCTTCTTGCCGTTCGCGATCTTCCAGGTCTCTCTTTATTTAGGTTATGGATTGTTCCTGTTCTTTTGAATTTCGCCTGAATTCTATAGATGGTGGAGGCACATGGTACATGCGATGGAGGGAATGCACCCTGTTTGAATCTCCGTTTCACTTCTGCATGAGATTTGTTGGTAAAATAAACCTCACCAATAAGAGCACATTGCTCGTTTGTGAACTGATCTTGAACCATTTTGAACAGTGACTGATTAGCAAGCTCTCCCTTCTAAGACAGTATCCCCAAACATGTCATTTTGCACTTGAAAAAACAGCCTACATTATCTTTTATATGTAAATTTATAGATTAAGAAGAGATTTTCACTAGATCAATGTGTGTTGGCAAGAAATTCAATTAAATATTGGTACTTACTGGTTTGACGAGGTATGCGCATTTGGACAGAACTGTTTTCATACCATATTTTTCAAATAAGGATATCTCTGCAATGCCTTTATCAATTTCCACCATTCTTTCACCGTTTGAAAGCTTAATGCATGACCTATGTAGAAATTGATATTATTTGTTTGAAATTACTTTTGTTCTTACAAAATGGCTTCCATATAATTATTGCAGTTTTTTTGACTCGCGCGGTAGACCATTTTCATGATTGATAATGCACATGCGATGGCATCTGCCCTTTCACTGCTTGTGTGCAAGTATTAAACCATGTGTCCCACATTGGTAATAGGCAAATAAAACAAAGTCAGTTGTTCAGCATTCGCGATCTGCACACAGTGACTGTAATAGCAGTAATAGCACCATCAACAGATGAAAACCAGGCTTGAGCTCAGATGAATCAGTTAGGTGGAATATCTAGACATGTTTTCATATAGATCCATTTTTTTTTTCATTTTTCATTTTTCATTTAGACAGAGAAAAACACTGCTGCTCTAAAGTATTTCCGCACAAAACCTTTATTCAGCCATATCTTAAAAGGCGTTTATCTGATTTTCATCATTTTTTGACAGAGTCTATATTGTATAATTATTGAAGTAACTATTCTGAAATTGCTTTCATTGCATTTGAAAATAAGGCATGTGATGCTTTTTACCACTTTTGGCTGAACATAAAAAAATTGAGTTTATTTACATTTCTGGGCATTTGTTTTAAAACTTACAACCTGAAAATATTCTATCCTACAAGGTAATAATGAGGTTATGAAAAATCGCTAAGTGTCTATTTCTGGCTTTAAAAAAAATGAGAAAAAATGTTTTTCAAATCACAAATTTTTTTCTTGGAATGTGTTCACAATAGTGCACAAATACTAGAATGAGCACTCGGCGCAATCTTTAGAGCCTCAAAATAATTTTATGCGACAT
>JXSR01S059480.1:3439-16748 GCA_000969725.1 Ophiothrix spiculata | reverse complement strand
ATATTTTACTACGGATTACAAAATGCATTGTTATGCAGGGACAGAACATTTGAACTGGTCTACTGTTCATTATGTACACACATATTTTGTTCAATATTTTAAAATAACTTTATTTCATTTTTCTAAATTTAAAGGTGCAATTCATGATTCTGTTGTGACAATTTACCTCACCTCTTTTCTAACTAATTAAAAAGAAGAGTATAAAATAAATGTATGCAGAAAATTTCACTTGTTTCAGACCATTCGTTGTCAAATTATGAGCTTTTCAGTATTTTAAAAATTTCCATAGGCTACTGTGTTGTAATTACTGTCACAGTCCCGACAGTGATTAGAAAATTCTCACTTTTCTCAAAAATACAAGCACACTTAAAAGAATGGTTTGGGGATCGTAATACATACCAGTCAAAGGATTCGTCCCAGTTAAAAAGCTCAATTTTGATAGAGGTGACCTTGAGGATGAAAAGTGGATCATGAATTGCCACTTCTGGTAAGAATCCTTGACTGGTAGCCTATATATGACATTCCCTAAACCATTCATTCAAATTTGCTTGCATTTTTGAGAAAAGTACAATAACTGTCAGGACCCAACAGTAAGTACAACACAGTAGCCTATGAGGATTTTTGAAATGCTGAAAAGCTTGTAACTTGAAAACGAATGGTCAGAATTAAGTGAAATTTTCAGCATGCACTTATGTTACATGTACTCTTTTTACTCTGCTAGAAAAGATGTGAGGTTTTTGTCAAGTCATAATCATGAATTGCACCTTTAATCTTTAAGGGGCAATTCATGTTCCACATTTCTTCACCAAGGCCACCTGTATCAAAATTCAGATTTTTATCAAATAAAGAATCCATGACTGAGTCTAAAATGGTTCTCACAAATCTGTATGCGTTCTGAGAAAAACAAGAAAGATTCAAGTGTTTACGAAGGATCTTGGGAATTTATTGGCCAAATCGAATTAGTAATCAGGAGCTGTGGGAACAAACAAACCAAATGCCACCGGTAAATCAACTAAAGAAAAGAAAATGGACATGGATAGGACACACCTTAAGGAAAGAAACAGGAAGCAACACTAGAAAGGCGCTACAAGGGAAAAGAAAGCAGGGGAGGCCAAGAAACACCTGGCAGAGGACATGGGAAGAGGAGGTGAAGAAGATGGGACATAACTGGCACTCCATAACCAGACTTGCCCAGAACAGAAGCGAGTGGAAGGATATTGTCTGTAGCCTATGTTCCTCCGGGAGTTGATAGGCATAAGTCAAGTGTCGTTTTCTAAATACTGTGGGGGCACCAAAGGTGGTTACAAAACCAGATGACGACGATCATGATCACTATCATTGTGGCAACAGGGACTTGGGATTTTCTCATCAGTGCGGCAGAAATAATAACCGTTACGAAAAACAGAAAAAATAACCGTTACAAAAATAGTGAAATGAAGTCACACTAAAATTAATGGAAAACAATTATTTTGATGTTCTTACAGATGAGATCGGGTAGAACTCCAACCTTTTGTGTTTTTAAAAATAGTTTGAATTTTATGTTTATGAAAAACAAAAAATATTGTTTACTATATCCTGTATCTCAAAATCAATATTTCCCATGGTGCGACCAATTCCCCTTAATCATGTAACAAGTTTTGTTTGAAGGAATCTTGCCAGACTGATCATTAACTCGAAGCAATGCACGCCCTTTTAATTAGACCAAAGTATGATTAGACAAACTAGTTTCCATCTTATTTTCTGTTTCCAATTATCAGAATCTGAAGTTCTCATATAGTTCTTACAATAATACAAATAAATAAGAAAATAAGGGTAAAGCATAATATACGCCCTTCTTTCACAGTATTTCCACCCGGGGGAGGGGGGGCACTCACATATGTGGACAGGATATGTATCCGGCAGTCAAGAACCCTTTTTTCAGGCCGCCACTAGATCCCCATTTTCAATGTGATTCAGTTCTTTTGACCCCATTTTTGAGGTAAACTACAAAAGTCTAGCTCCTCACTGCTAAAATTGCTCCGGAAATGCGAAGATTTTTAGCTCAGGAGACTATTTTTGGCCAAAATTTCAGTTCACTAGACTCCTAGAAATTGGTTTCAAAGGTCCAATTTTTTACAGAAAATCAGTTCACCTGACCCCCTATTTCGGCGCTTCGCACCTGACATACCTACCACTTTCAAAGTTTAGTACCCGTGTATTTCCAATGTTCTAATTTTAGGTTAATAACTTTTCATCAAAAATGAAAAAATGCAAATGATAATGCAACACATTCAGGCATTTGCACTGGCTTAGCAACTTTATTATGATCTGAGATATGATATTTTTGTTACAAAATAAATAATATATTCTTCAAATAACTACTGACAAATATTGAGAGTCAAAATATTTGTGAAAATCAAACATTTATAGTAAAATCCTAATCAAATGTTTTAAATCAGTGATTAAAAATATCTAGGCCCTAATCAGTTAATCACATTATTTTGAAGCATGATCACTGCAGAGTGACAACAAGGATCTTAATTTGAGTTGATTACATAATACATAATTTTAATAAGTACTTCATTTTCATGAATTTAGTAAAATGAATAACCATAAAAATAAAAACTTGCAAATATGTGACCATCCACACACACCTCCAGTAAGATTGGTCCCTGGTAAATTTGTGTTATTGTAGACTCAATAGGAACAAATCTTCAGCTTTAAAATGACACTTGCTTTTAAATTCCAGAAGTAGATTTACTATTCTTTAAAGCATGACATGTCAAAATACCTAAAAACTGAGAAAATATATGTTAAAGTTTTCATATTATGTACATTTCCAATAAGACTACATTTAGACAATGTAAGTTTTCAGATAACATTAACATTAGAGTTGAAATGAAAGCTAATATTTTGCTACGAGTTTTAAAGAAAAAAAAGGCATGGATATTTAAATCTGCAAAAATCCAAATTTTGTCAGAATACGACTCATATTTGTATTTTGTACTTTAGCTCAAAATGAAAAATGCTGACTTTACTTGAGGTTTGTGATGAATGATCACATATATAAGGCCAAGTAAAAAATAAAACATGTTTCTCATCCGGGTTTTTGAAAAAAAGGAGAAAGAGGTACTTTTTATTTTTTATTTTTTATTTCAATTGCAATGCAAAATCGCCCATTAATGACCAATTTTCACCCAGTGTATCGATACCAGATGTGTTATTGGAAAAGGAGGAGGCCTTTTTTATTTTTGAGTTTTGGACATACTGGAGGGTTGATCAAAACAAAATATGCTTTAAAATGCTTAATGAACTGAAGCAAATCTATCGCACAGACTTAAACTTTTCAAACACTTTTTACAAATAAGTTATGCATGAAATACAAAAAATAAAAATTATTTTTCAAAATCCTTAAAAAACGATGCGGGAGGGGACGAGAAACATATTTATTTTTTTACTCGGCCTAATGTCCGTCAGACCTATACTCTATCAACCTTGAAGTACAAAGTAAGCAGCTGCAGTTAACACACATAAACCAATATGACTATACAGGGAATTCTAAGTCACTAATTGCGATTTTATTTCATATTTTGGCCATCCATTAGGCCAAAGAAAAAAAGGAACTCTTGCTCAGCTTCCTGCACGCATTGAGTCGAATTTTACCCCATTTAAAAAAAAAATAAATTAGGTTTTCAGGAGATATTTTGATTTTTTTTATTTTTTTCTAACATCGAGAGAAAAAAGAGAGAAAAAATTCGGCTGAAAAAAATAAAAAAACGTTATTTTAAAAAAATTCCGCGTGTGCATAGCCTTTTTTGACTTTAAAAAACAACAACCGCGTAGCACTTAGGGTTTTTGGCCTAAGGAACCTGAGACAGAGTTCTTTTTTTTTTTTTTTGCCTTATGGGACGATAGATGACAGTGCATTCAGCGTGAAACGCAATAGAGCCATGGTTTATAGAGCAAAAAGATGATCTCAAAATTTGCTGTCATGGACAGCAATTTTGGGGTAACCCATTTTTAACCCCTTCAGGTCTGGTAACAAAGTTTTTTTTAGTATTCTTTCCTACGTCGCAAGTGCAGAAATAAATCCCACATTTCACTTCAAGGAATCTTGCTAGATGCCCTCTTAACTCTTTGCACAATTTGACATCTATTTTTATGAGGGCGGTATTCCAGATTTACATTATACAATTAGCACAGAAAGAGTCCTCCATTTATTTTTCGAATTTTTTGATATATAGTGTTTTCATATGTGCTGATTACATTTCTGAAATAAAAAAATGGGTCACCAACTTAGTTGTTGAGAAAAATCCACTTCAAAAACACTATGTTTTACCACGTTTTACCATTGACCTCTATGGTAAAATCAAAATTAATCAGACAAAAACACTTATAATTTAAAAACGGCTCTATTTTCTCTCTTTTTCACATATATTTTGGTCTTTATATAGTTCTTTAAAAAATCATAATAAAAAAATATGGTCAGCGACTTACTTTTTGAGATATTAAGCAAAATTAAGCAAAAAATTGACATTTTTTAGCAATGACTAATACCTTAAGACTGTGCGCTTTGGATCCTGCGCCGTCAGGAGCAACACGCATGGTCTTATGCGTGAATATAAAAATGACGCATGTGTAAGATCGCGTTATATTAAAGCGCAAGATACAGTACGCCAGTAAGTACGCTAAAAGCCCGAGATAAATACTTTGAAATTGTGTCCAACACCGCTGCTCACTCGTGTCAGACACCGTTTCTGTGCTAGGCCACCTTAACTGAAAAATGTGTCAAATGAGTTTGAATTTAGAGGCAGCAGAAAAATTATGCGTCTTTTACAACAAGGCTCTGAGTACTCGTAAAATGAGTTCAACTGTGGTCCAGGGCGTTACATACAGCAGTATACAGAACTTAGAATCTTCCGTTTCAAGACGAGGAAATTAAAAATGAAAATTTGTACTAGACGCACCAACCTACTTGTGTTTCACTGAGCAGAGTCATTGTACCTGATAGCTAGGCATATTGCGTAAATACCGTATCAACTCATCCAATTCAACTCCAAATTTTCTGAATGTACGTCGTCTTCACCGTTGCGTTATCTTATACCAACGCGCCAGATAAGGTTAAAATACTTTGACAATGCTTCAGGAATAGAATATCATGATTCATCAAACCTTTTTTGATTTAGGAGATTTTTTAATTGTAAGGGTTTTGTCAGATGGCAAATAATCAAATTGGAAACGGTAACTCGACTTGACGCATAGCCAACATGTGCATATCAGTTCAGGCCCAAACCATGTCTATGTTTCAAGCAGTGTCTACCGCGATTTGCACTGACCTAATTACCCCGTTTCTGTTTCCGCATAATTTCAATTTTGAAGAATTCCATAGTATCGCACACGCACCTGATAAATACCTGAAGTACAACAACTCACCTCGATGAGCCAAAATCCAGGATGGCAACCATCCCATAGGGTTTACACTGTGGTCAAAATGAGCAGCAATACCCCTTTTTAAATTCCATGGGTCACATCCCAAATCATAAAAATATTGACCTAAACAGTATTTTAAAAACAGAGTCATATCCACTTACAAATTAGCTGCTCAAGTTAACCAACACCATCCATTGATTCCTCTTTCTTGACCTCTGACCCATTCTCTTGTTTACTAGGACTAGACTCTGCACTCTCTGGCTCAAATTTATACACTGGACTCTTTGGATGGCTACTGGAGTCATCTGTGTCCATACTATGCCTTCCCCCTCTCCTATCCCCTTTGCCCCCTTTCTTTCCCCCGCTATGATGAGTCCTGGGCTTGTGATGGGCATTTTCAGGAGTCTTTGGTTTATTAGCTGTCCCTGTGTCCATATCATTAGGGGAAGGTGGGCGCAATCGGGCTCCCGGGGGTTTTGTTGACATGATTGAGTCGGGTACTGGTACTCCTAGCATGTCTTTTAACATCCACGGTTTCAACCAGCCTACTAAGGGTGTACTGCCAAACGTGTAGTGAGTTCTTTTGTGGTAAAATAGTACACCATCAAGACCAACCTGGAAGAAAGATATAAATGGATTGATTGTTAAATGAAAAACATTGACTGCTAGTCTCATCTCAAAGATTAAAAGTTTATACGGATAACTTGATTCCTGGATGACCTCTGGGTTGGTGCAGCGGCCTTGTAAAGTGATTTAATATGAGGAGGACAAAATTTTGCAAATTTCGTTTTATCAACAAGTTTGCAGGGATTTTCTAATTTAGAACATTTCTGATTAGTTTCACTGGTAAATAAAATCATAGCCAGGGATTTAATCCAGCAATTTGCAGTCTAGGAAAATTAAATCCCTAGAAAAATTACTCACTTTACAGTATTTTTATCAGTTTTTTGAAAAATTGATCAAAATCAGAAATTTGCAAAAAAAAATCTTCATCATAGACATTTCAAATCAAATTTTAATGAATGCAAATTTCTAACTAAGTCTTAATCCATCAATTTCTGATGCAAAAAATATAGTTTTTGGCACTTTTCGCTAAAATTTTATAATTGATGTCAAAATGACCTAACATCACAAACATGTTTGGCACAAAATCCCATTCTATAAATGTAGACTTTAAATGGTTTATAGTACCAGTTTGTGAGTGTCTAGTTGTTGGTCTTTCCTACAGAATAGCAATAGGTTTCCACAATAGTTTTTGTTTGTCATGTTGTGGCATAGGGAACTTTCTTCTTTCTTCTTTGGCAGGTAGTGATTTTATCTTTATATTTTTTAAGGATTTTTTTATAATAACCAAATACAGATTTTTTAATTATTATGTTTGCCTGAGTACTGGGTCGAGCTTAATATTAACGTGCACGATCATTGGTGTTTCACAAGCACTGGAATTTGACCAATCACACGCTGTAAATATGCACATGCACAAGTTGATTTTCACGCAAACCTTGGTAGCAACAAGCATCTTGATCAACAACAAAAAACCTACAAATGGAAAAACTTATTCTCGAAAATTCTGTACCTTATTCTTGTCAATAATGTTTTCTGCACCTTATTTGATGATCAAAATTTATTGACCTTTTTTTTCATTGGCTTGAAATCATGACTTTAAGCTTATCATATGTTCAGTTTGATTGTACCTGGCTCTAGAAGTAATATACTTCATACAGTCCAACTATATATTTCATTTGTTGGTCGGATGAGATCATCTAGAAGTAATTTTGTATTACTGTGAGAAATTTTAAGTTGAAAAGAAGTTTGTCTCTTTTTTTCTTGATAGTTTTCAAAGACTATGATGGAACATTTGTTTCTACCTCTCAAAAAAAAAATGGATAAAAGATCAACATCCTTATGGTTAGGGTGGCTCTGTCATTTTTAGCCATGATATCCAACTCTAAAACAAGTGCCCCCTCCCCCAGATTTCAAGTGGCAATGAACTTAAATTAAGTGTATACTGCCATAACCAAAGAACAAACAGATTTTGTAACATTTGTCGTTCATAGTTCATTCAAACATTACAACTCACGATATCAAAGTTATCAAGTAGATAACGTCATGTGAGTGCAAGAAAGTCGTATCTGCAATGGCTGCCCTAAGTTATATTTATTTTACAACATGTTACAAGAATGTAAAAAATCCCTCAAAATTTCACTGTCTTATATCAGCAGTATGTCAGTGGTTCTTGAAATGGTTCTTCAGGTGACGGTAGAACCATTTCAAGAACCACTGACCCAAGATTGGAGATTATACAGTGTGCAATCGAAATTTATTACAAATGGCAGCTATTGCAGATACGACTTTCTTGCACCCACATAACGATAAAGTTTATCAAATTGCAGTGCTGTAGCAAGCTTTTTAGGATATAGAGTTGAAAAAGATAACACACAAGTCACAAGTTACAAATGTGTGTGCCATTACAGAATAACTTTCAACAGATACAAACAAAACTTGCGCTCTGCTAGCCAGTCAACATTGGAGCTACATCATATTTTATACAAATCATAGATTTTATACAGATAGGAAGGTGTTTTGTCCTACAAAACACCTTCCTATCTTTGCATGCAAGTTTACTGGCTTCACCAGATAGTTATAAAATATGCAAAGGTATCATTCTGTATTCCATGAAATGAACTTTAATCAAGTTTAAGAGAACCGTTTGTTTCATTTCAATCAGTAATCTATAACAAAAGTTATACTTTATCAAATATATGGATGCAAATTTGTCTGATCCGATTTCACAATTTTGTAAGTTCACTTGAATGAAGTGTTACTGACTATTATACTCAATTTGCTCACTCACCCATAACAGAATTTACAATTTTCATTATGTGCATACTTTTTTTGTTTGTGCTGAAAAAATGAACGATTAAATTTGATGGGGAAAATAAGGCAGATAAGATCAATTTTCTAAGGTGACCAATTCCCAGGGACTCGGTTGGTGGGTACGGAAGCGTGGCCGGAGTTTTCGACTACCACCTGTTTTGTAAACCCGAAGAAGCGAAAAAATGCTACCCATATGTAAATCAGTTTGACTTAAACAACTGTTATCTAGACCGTTCAATACATTTTTACAGCCTTTGATAAACCTGGGAGGTTAAAAATGCAACCGTTCTTGGCCGCGTGTCCGTACACCCAACTTTCCACTAACTACTACCCCCCAGACCGATTATTCTACTATTTAAAAATACCCCTGCTTTATGACCAAAAATTATGAAATTGGACCAGACAAATTTGTATCCAAATATTTGATAAAGCATAACTTTTGATGTAGATTACTAACTGAAAATAGACAAAGGGTATAATAAGTTCATTTCATGGACTATACAACGACACCTTTACATATTTTATCAGGTAAAGCAGGGAACTTTATCAGACCTGTTTACATAAATATTGTAAGATTTTTTGTGTGACACACTGTACCACTAGTAAACTGAATTCATGTTACATGTTCCATTTTAAAGGAACATTGGACAAAATTTTGAAATTTTGTTTGTGGATGATTTTCACTTCCTTTTTTAGAAAATAACAGTCAATTACCAAATATTGGCACAATTTTGCTCAAAACAGTCAACATTTTTAATTTTATTTCAATTGTTGATTTTGGGTATGAGGCTATAATTCTCTAAACATATTTTTTGATGTATAAGGGCGAAATTATACTCGGCCTCCAAACAAAATTTTTCCTACCAAACATTTGGTCATGACGTCACCAAATATTTGCCATCGAACTTAAAGTAGCAAAGAACGGGTAGCAAACACTTGGTCCAATGTATATGACAATTCAATAGCATGTGCAATCTAGCGCGAAATTTTCTTTGGTCTCAACTCGGTGTTGAAGTTTAATTTTGTATGGAGTCACTCGTCATTTTGACGTCACAACCAAATGTTTGGTAGCGAAAATTTTGTTTGGAAGCCGAGTATGTTTTCACCCTTATACAATGAGAAATAGCCAAAGATTTGCAAATGTTCTTTCAATTTTTGGCAAAACCAATAACTAAAACTTACTAAACCGTCAGCTAAAAATAGTAAGTTTTAGTTATTGGTTTTGCCAAAAATTGAAAGAACATTTGCATTTGTATCTACCAAACCTGATGAATCTATTCAGTGAGCCAAAGATTTGTTTGTAAAACATTCCTTTCACATCATAGATTGCAGAAAAATCGATAGAAATTTAAAATGTTCATTAGATCTCCTAAAAATGTCAATTCTAGAAATTCAACTATAGAGGGCATTCTTTATCGTTGTATTTGACAATGAAACTTTGCATGCTGTCATTATTACCACTAATACTTCAAATGATGCAAAAATCTCAAAATGTTTGGGGAAAAGTTTGGGGATGATGCTGAACTTGTCCAATGCCCTTTTAATATATAGACAAGAGTGGACATCCAGATGTCTTGTTTACATCCAGGACCTTTGCCCGATTACCACAATGAAAACAAACTTCAACAACCCACGTAACTCTTTGGAGAAAATACTTAGTTTTGGAAAATTTGATTGATTTTGGCAAATTTGTAAAATATTTTCATGCCAAAATCATTTGAGATGTGTGGTATTCAACCCACAACAAGCTCATCATTTCAGATTTCCTACTTCCTAAAAAAGACAGAAAATGAAGGGATGCCTGGCTTATGTATTGATTGTTTTCACTGTGCACAAAGCCCAGCACGAGTTATTTTTAGATCATTGTGCTGCGTATGACGTAGGTCCACTTGGCTATAGACCTATAATACCCTTATGCCTATCATATGGTCATGAACTTGAAACCTTAACTTAAGATTGATAGATAAGATCCCGATCTACACAATCAGTGTGAAATATGGGTCCAGTCACAAAATGATCAAAACTGAATTAGAGCAAAATCTGCTGGAAGGTTATTTAGGAATTCAATCATGGGAAAAGTTATACTTTTGGTCCTATCTAAAACTTGACCCTAACCAATACCTAGCTGGCCCTAACCCACAAAACGATGACCCGACCCTAACTCACTAACCTTGACCCAACCCTAACCCTAAACATAACCTAACACAAACTCTAAACCTAAACCCAACCCCCATAAATTTTGGATGGGACCTAAAGATACTTGGTGCCAATCATGTTACAGTGTGGTACATCAGAAATTAACGACCATACACCCATGTGATGGTGGCTTAATTTAGAGTAGGATAAAAACATGCAGATGCATCAAATCTAGAGTTGTTGAAATCAAAATCTCAGAGTAGCAATATGTTAGCTTGGGTATGTTTGCAGCCATTGCAGGTCCTATAAGAGGAACATGATGCAAGATGTGTTGACTTCTGCACTTCTGTTAACCAACATTCGACATGACACACTAATTTGAATATCAATTGTGGGTTCACTACAAATCAACAACGATACACTCCTGCAGGGAGATACAATAAGTTGTTGAATTAGTGGTAACAATTTGATAAAGCCTGAATAACAGATTTTTCTGCAGTAAGTCTACACACATTTTTTAAATATTCATTTTTTTCCCTTCATTTTTTGGATATAATATGACAAGAACTCCTTTTTCAATTGGTTTGCAACGTCACCTCATCATAATTTGATATCAAGTTTTATCTCTCAAAATTATCTGATTAATAGTGGGCGGTGTCTTTTCATTATCATTCTGTGCATTACTTGTTTCACCAATTGGTATATACGACACGTAGACCACATTGGTCAGTATCAATAAAAGTCATCATCTTGGGCATACGTTGCAGGATTGTGTGGGACTAATCACTATTCTTCTGACTGTCCACATTTTCTGCAAACTTTTGGCACCAGTTTTCAAACTACAATAATATTTCAACAAAACATAACAATATTTTTCTTCAATTATCTTGTGTTTTTGCTAAAATGTTTAATTGGACCAATCGCAATATAACAGTTGGTGATATTTACTACCACTTGAACTACAATATTTCTTAATCTGTACAAGACTGGAAAAGTTTGATTTTTGGACACAAAACAAGATTTCATTTCACTGTTACCATGGCAACTGCATTAGTCCCTGTGGATATGATTCAAAAGGAGCTGACTTGTAGCATTTGCTTGAGTCTTCTGCGAGAACCCAAGGATTTGGACTGCAGTCATACATTTTGCTTTGATTGTCTCAAGCAATATGTTAAAAAGAAACCTACTATCGAGTGTCCGGAATGTCGCCATATTACCATCGTACCTCAAAAGGGATTGACAAATTTAAAAACTAACCTTCGTTCAAAGAATATGGTTGAGAACTTAATCAAAGGTACTAGTTTGAGGAACAAAAAGCAAATTGAAGTCCCTATGTGTCCCAGTCATATGGGAGAGCGCCAGCATTTCTTTTGTGTTACATGCAGTACTTCAGTTTGTCATAACTGCCTTGTGCTCAAACACCCCACACAAGAACATGAAATAAGGGAATGGAAAGAAGTTTGGGAAGAAAGAGAAGAACAAAAACAAAAGAAAAATCAAGAATTGGATGACGTTGAAGCAAAACTGAAATCGGCAAAAGACAAAGCTGAACAGGAAGTCAAATCTCATCTTCAGCATGTAATTTCTGAAGTGAAAACCTGGGAGAAGAAAACAAATCAAGACATTCAAACAACATATCAAAAGCGCACCAATGTTCTTCAAGAAAAGAGAATGGAATGGAATAGATTAATAACCAGTGGAATGAGCACACTTTCTATTCAACATGATGATACCCTGTCAGATGATATTACTACTCTCCATCTTGAACCAAAGGAAATGAACTCTTCAAGTTTTGGTAAACTTGTCACATCTGGCATTCAGAAATCCAATGCATCCATTCTCAATCTTGAACCAAACAAAACAAACTCTTCAAGTTTTGGTAAACTTGTCACATCTGGTAATAAGAGATCCATTGCATCCATTCTCAATCTTGAACCAAACCAAACAAACTCTTCAAGTTTGGGTAAACTTGTCACATCTGGTTATACGAAATCTATTGCATCTGCTAATCAGACACAAATTGGATCACTCAATAAAGAACTCAAACTAACGCTTCTCACTCAATTTGGAGAATGGGATGCTGACAGAGTTGCTGCCAATCAATCACATTTAATTGCAGTACATGTACCTTCCAGGTACGGAGGTATCAATATATATGGCAAATGCAACAATAAATACAACAAGCAATGTCAGCTCCAGTTGAATAATAAGTCCTCATCTGTTGCCATTTCATCTCAAGGCAAATTCATTGTTTCTGATGGCGGTATAGTGAAGGTGTTCTCATCGGCAGGGATATATGAAAAGTCATGGCCTGAATCTGTTAATGCAGATAAAATCGCTATAACACCTGATGATATGGTTGTGATTGGACACACATCAGGACATGTGATCACAGTGCACCAGTTGGATGGTGGGTTGATTAGGACACATCAAGTAGAATGTGATGATATGACAGATATAGCCAGCAATGGCAAGCAGATTGCATACATTACAGGAGACAATGTATTTGTGATAGACTTTGTGACAGGTCAAACATTGTGGACTCAGAGCAAGATTTGCCCATGTGGCATCTGTTATGAGCAGAAATCAAACACCTTGTTGGTATCAGGTTTTTATTTCCATTGTGACATAGTGCAGCACTGCAGCACAACAGGCCGCCGCATATCATACCTGAAAACTGGGCTTCATCAGCCAGGGGGAATGACTGTTACAAAGGATAACAAGCTGGTGGTGGCTGACCTGCATAGAGTGCTGATCTACAATATTGACTGATGAACTGAATTGCTAGCATATACCGAGTGAGTCAAAAAAACTGCAATAGTTAAATAAAAGCCATATTTTAAGAACAAGAGATACCATGAACATGAAATGTATATATCTAAATAGA
>JXSR01S059479.1:0-11146 GCA_000969725.1 Ophiothrix spiculata | reverse complement strand
TGTAGCTGTTTGTCAAAAAATTGCCCGTGCACTACGCGAGCTGGTACCGAAGCCGGCAAAAGTTTGTTTGAAATCAACATGGTGTACAAAATATCATTTGCGATCCACAACGTAAAATTACACGACACCAATCGTCAAAAATGTCAAATCAATTAATAGAAAGTACATAAGCGAGTTTTCTACGCAGAAGTTCATAATCAGGAGGCTTAAGCACATTATGGTGTTAAATTAGTATTGGAAGAATATTTATTTTCTTTACAGATGTTGATACATGTCAGCAAACTGCTCCACTAATTGAAATATGCAGGGTGATAAAGTACCTGCATTAAAGTTGTATACATTATTTTTTTTTATTATGATAGCAAAAGACGATCATGTAAATGTTAATCTATAATGACACACCAAAAGTTTAATAATTGATACCATAGGATAGGGTCTTCTCTTTCCATTGATGAAAAATATATGTAAAACGGTCTTGGAATAGAGTCAAAATTAAGATTTTTTTGCTGTATGAGACCTCTATTATAATTGATGGTCTATGAAAGAAGGAACATTGTTTTACTTGCACACTGACTTACGGATTGCATAATGACCAATGATGACGTTCCTGGCTCTTTTTCTTCTTGGTTATCTTTAAAACATTTTGATACCCCTTGTACCAAGTGTCCCAAAAAATGGTTACATGTAGAAAAATGGCCGTGTGCAAAAACTGTTGTAGTTTGAGAAACGAAACTTTGCAGATATTATACTACAGCCCTCTTCTACATACTCGTAACATTTTTATATCACAGTATTATTATTGTTTGAGTTATCAACAAAAATAGATACCTATTACAGAAACGTATTTTTTCAACATTCAACAAACAAAATCGTAAGCATGTTCGTGTGATGTAATTTTAACCCTCGTCCAACTCAATGTGAATTTGAAATATACAGGTCCAGAGTTATGTTGCTTTATATCCTAATAGGTTATGGTCTCTCCTTTCCATTGATACAAAATTATGAAAATCTGGTAAGCTTTCGCGTAAATACGACGTCATAAATTACTTATGTCGAAAATTATGTTGAAATCTGATTTGGGGGCACAAATGGCCACCAATTCAAAATTTTGCTATTTGTAAGTAGCAAATGTGTATCGATCCTTTGCAAATAATAAAAGAAAATTATTGTTTAAAAATGTCGTGTAAGTTTAAGCGTCATAACATGCAGATGTTATTCAAAAATTATACACAATTTATAAGAATTAGTGTTACCCCTAAGAACCTGAATATGCTTATTGCAGTATTCTCCAACTTTCGCGCCATAATTTGATTGATAACTTCAATATAAACAACTCTCTCTGGAATGCAAGGAATGCAGGTATCCTAATTTGCATAATAGATATGCTGGAAGAATTATTATTAATTGAAAATTGTACCAAATTTGGTTTAATATAAAGTCTTGGTTCTACACAGATCACTTAAAAAAAAAGGATGCACATTAAGATAACATCCAACGTGTACCTTATTATTTTGTTAAATTTTGAGAAAATTCGTTTCTGACATAGGTGTCTATTTTTGTCAATAACTCAATTTTTTTTAATGCTGTGATATTAACATTTTACGAGTATCTAAAAGAGGAATGTCATATAATGTGTGCAAAGTTTTGTTTCTGTACCTACTTTAATTTTTAGCACACGGTCATCTTTCTACATGTAACTATTTTTTGGGACACCTGGTACATAGTAAAATAATTCAGGTACATGAATGTAAATTCAGGCATATCACAAAACAAGTAAAAGTTGCAAATTTAAGTTGTTATTGTATTTAACATGTTTAAATTTTTCATATTCCCAGCTTTGGGAAAGACATCCAGGCAATTCAAGCAAAATGATTAGGAGAAAATTAATATATTTTCCAAATTGTTTACAGAATTTTTGCTATAATAGCAAAAGATGATCATATCGTTATGTGAATGTATAAGTAAGTCATATCTGCAACGACTCATTTGTTATAATTATTAACTACCTCATCAAAACCTTTAAATAGCTCTCTCAAAAAAGCATAGAAATCTGGAAAGGTAACTGTTGCACAGTTGCAAATTATGTAAGTTTAGTACTAGGCAGCCAAATATAAATATCCTTAACTATTTAAGCTAACAATAAGTTTACTCATAGAATTTCATTTAATAACTTTTAAAGAGCTCGCCACCATTTCAAAAGCACTGTCTCATACTGATACAGGAATATTTGAAATTGAGCTCCTCATTATATTCCTCACCAATATCAGGAGAGTGATTGACAGAGTTCCTGCTATTTTTAGAAATGCATGCCTTGGGTATGATTGTTGAACAATATGGTACTTTAATATAAGGTAATAGCAGTAATTAAAACTATTTTGATTAGGAAAAAAAAAACACAAAAAAAACCTGTTCATCATGTATCACGTTTTTCATCTCTACTGCAAAAAAAACCCCAAAATGATATCGCATTGAGCTTTTACATCAAATTTACTCTTCGAAGAGCATTGCTGCTTTATAGATTAAGAACGCAGTAAGTGCATTTGGATTACATGTATTATGTGAAAAGTATTTTTTTTTGCCTTGGAAAAATTCCCTCGGAAATGAGCAGAAGAACAATGCTCTTTCTTAACATAAGACAATACTTGCTATTAACCATTATGTGCATACAAGCTTGAACTGGATTGAAGTAAAATTAGTCATTCAATGTCAATGGAAGTATCTGCTATGCTTTATATTTGCACATACTGCCTTTTACACACCTATATTATGGGCGACTTCAATATAAACATTTCAACATGGGAGTGGATTGAAGTGAAATTAGTCATTCAATGGAAGTATCTGCTATGTTTTATATTTGCATATACTGCATTTTTACATCGGACAGCAGGCTGCAGTAGCAGGATTCAGTATTAGATGTAGGTCGAGATATTGGAGTGAATCGATATTGAGACAAACACATTCTTAAATGTTTCATTGGATTTTCAAAACTGGGTGAATCTGCAGACGTTTTCAAAGAGGAAGGCTAGCAGTGAACAATGTCAGATATAATGGAAGATATTTTGACTAGTTGTCTGATTGAAAACAGAGATAGCTTACTAATGATGTGCTACTAGTTTTATTTGAAACATGTGGTTATATGAAGCAGATATGATGATACAAGTATTGCGATTAGGTTATATAAAGAGTCAAAGACCTTTTTGTTATATTTTCTTTCAGCAAATATCATAAATCATGCAACTAAGGTAGCGTTTTCGATAAAGCACTTGCTTGGTTCCAGTGCAGTCGAATTTGAGTCGGGTTCAAATTCAAATTAATATGAACACAGCGAAACAGAACGGAATTGAACAGAACAGAACTAAAAAGAATAAAGAACAAATAGAAGAGTAGAATAGAATAGAATAGAATGGAATAGAATAGAATAGAATAGAGTAGAATAGAATAGAATAGAATAGAATAGAATAGAAAAAATAGATCTACTGACCAGTATAAAACTACAGACCAATAAGTCTTTCAAGATTCAATGACATTTCCAGCATGATATAATCACAGATATCGGTTTTGCAACAACACTTGTTAAATGATTAGGAGAGACTGGGGCGAAAGTGGTCAATGACTGTAAATGAAATCCCTTTTTTACCGAATAAACTGCACCGATGTAATTGTTTTAACATTCACTACGCACATTTTGACGTATGTGGGTTGGATTTAGAGGGGTTCATTTGGATATCGGGGGAGGGTGATCACCAAAGTTCATGGTAGGGGGTTGGTAAAATCCTATGATTCTTATTTTGCCCATTTAATAAATATTTGACAAGACATATTCTTTGAACTTGCTATGTAGTTAAGAATGTTCATTTCCTTAATAACTCAGCCAAAAATCATGCAAAAATATCATGTTTTGGTGATTTGTTTAGCGAAAAAAAAAAGAGAAGATTTTAGCCAATTTCAATATATACTTTCAACAAGCTCGAATTTGTAAGCGTGAGCCTACTTTATGATCTATTCAGTTCAGTATCACTGGATATTTAAAGGAGGTCCATACTTATACCCTGGTAGCAAATATAGGGGTATATAACGCTTCATATAGAAAATCTAGGGAAGGGTTGTAACAGTCGAATTTCGGAGTGTGTGATATCAAAAAATAAGGTAGGTCAGGAAGATTAGGGTTAAAATTAAGAAAAAAAAAATGGTTTCATGATATTGAAGGAAAACTGACATATTTTATAAATATGTTCCGGAATACAGTTTACACAGTAGTTCTTACTTTAAACATCAAAGTTTACTTCTATCCACACCCAAAAGGATCCCGGTGTGAAAGTAATCTTAGTTCCCCTGAAATGGTAGTCCGCCTTCCATTGACCTTAGTCACTGGACCTTAACGGAATAAAGTGTGAAACTAATGTTGCGTGAGAGTTGTTAGCCTATACTTTACTGTACATTAAGAACGGGGGACTTATATTCCTGCTACACCGGAAAAAGGTTGCATTTATGTAAAAATGTTTGCTTTAGTAGATACTGCCTTTAGTTATGAATGACTTGCTCATTTCTGCACTAATCTCCCACGTTGAAAGAAAGCAGTTTACATATAATCTGCAATACACATATTGCATTCTAACTTGTTAATGCACTAAAGTAGGTCGAGATATTGGTAAGAATCAGGTAAAAGATAGACAGATTCTCTAATGTGTCTTTGCACAAGTTAAACTAGGGCACACTGCAGACATTATCAAAATATAAAGAGTTAAGCTTAAGCTACTAGAAAAATAGATCCAAGTCTGAGGCATTAAAACACGAAACAAAAATGTTCAAATTTGCTAACCTTTTGTAATCTTTAGGGTCTGTTGTTCAATACATATTTATATAGTGTCCAGCATGCAGAGTACCACGTACTGGGTCATAGGTTGATAAGATAAATGTTGTCTTGAAACATTAGGTCAAACGCGTATGAATTTGTAGCCACCACTAAAAGTTGGTGAAGAATTTTGAGACACATCAAACATGTTATATTTTCAAAAGTTTTTATCAATAGCAAACGACCATGAAGACGGGGGAATGGGTTTAACTTTTCAACGGTTGTCAAACTAGAAATTTGAATAAATTTTGCAGATTACAAAAAATGTTTACATACTTGTAAATTTGGTTGATACTGGGGCAATGGAAATGTGGTAAGTCTGTTCTAATATTTAAGATTTCTTACAAGGGGCCAAGTATACCTTAGGTGAAGTTAGGTCCCAGCCAAAATTATAGGGTTAAGATATGTTTAGGGTTATGGTTGGCTCAAGAATCCCCCCTTAGAAATACCAGCTAACTCAAATTGATGTGATTTTGATTCAATTGAAGTAAGTTTTGAAACAAAGCAAAACAAAACAAACAAACCAAAAAAACTCGAGAAGTATTAGGTATATAAAAGGTTACCTACATTTCTTGGTTTGATACTTAGAACAAGAGTTTCATCTGCCCTATCAAGACAATGATATAATCACTTCATTGGAATATTGAAAGTGACATAATTGTGCAAAACTATACATGGACGCATATAACCAAATGTGAGGTACGCACATTTTAAGAAAATATGAATTTAGTACAAATGTCACTGAAGAAGTACAAAGTACAAAATTACCTATATTTTTGTAAAACTCATTCCCACCAAAGTATTATCTCCTTCTAAAAAAATCTAATCTAATAGTTTAATGGTTGCGAATTTCACGGTATTGTATATCTTAGACCATTATGTGGTATCGGTATAAATGTCGGTATACTTACGGATGTATTGGGCAAACTATAAGAGAAAATCTGTTTAACATTTGTTTAAGTACGGCAGAAATATTTGTACTGATTTTTCGTTCACCAAATTCATTGTAATTGGTAAAGAGTCCACTCCCCAACAGGCTTTGAAATAATCTTTGATTAATCCCGGAGGATTAAAATTGATGTTTAGTTTTTAAAGGCATATTTAATCTTAATTCAATTATAATAGATATACGTTGAGACAAAAATGAGACAAAAAGTAGGACAAAACAGGGCTTTTTATCACCTGAGAAAATAACGGTTGAAATCGAGCGTCTGCCCTCCACTGATTGACCTAATTTGCTTGTAAAAATTATAGGTTCCCATTTAAGATAGATTGGTATAAAATTGGATCGATTGAGCCCATATTTATTGGTCGAGCTATGAGTTGCAAAAATATTGGGCGAGACGCAGTCGAGCCCAATATTTTAAAACTCATAGCGAGACCAATAAATATCGGGCGTAAATCATCCAATTTTATCATTATCATGTTTTGGATCCAATATTTTCCCACACTTGGACACCTCAAAGCATGATAATGTCTTAACTTGCATGTTAAATTTGAAATACCAATATTGAAACCGAAAAGATGGTCAATAAGACAATGGTAAATACATTTAATGGTGGCACTAAATTTACATAATAAAGGTTGGATTGGTAACTATACGTTATTTCTATATCAAACTAGACTCGCCAAGACTTTGTTATTATTTATACCATCTAAGATTTTATGCTTGAAGAGTCACATCTACCAAAGACAGTCAGACGAATACAGTGTCTGCAGTTCAGTTCAATTCAATTCAATTCTTCCCATTTCAATCTGTTTCATTTACAAAAATGGGCCCAAAATGATTTTGTTTAGTCATTTTGGCAATTTTAAGCCTATTCTTGTCAATATTTCAAAAAGTCAAAAATCAAAAAATTGAGAAATGCGTTCTTAGACACGTATTTCTAGATTCTAAAAATCATAAGAGGTTCAACTTTTATTTTTCAAAATTTAGTAAGGTTGTTTACAAATATAGGGGTCCAAGAACAAGGGTTTTTGGACCTTTGATCATCATCTTCTAAATGAAAATCAACATCTAGAAATTACTTTTGTAAGGATTTAATTATCGGTTGCTGAGTTACAAAGCATAATATATTTCTGAAAATGAAGGTATTTATGCCCTTAATACATTTTTGCGGACATAGACATCCTGTTATGTACCGAAAATCTCGTTTTGTTTAATACTCCCCTCATTTTAATCCTCCCTAGCTATAATTTACTCGCGAACTGAAATAATATTAATCTCTATTAATAAAAATAGAAATTTGCTTTAATTCTTAAAAAGTACAAAGGTGTTGGTATGGTTTTAACATTTTACTGATATTGGAGACGCCAGACGCATACTTCGATTTTTTATTCATTGCAGTGTCGCCTTACCATTAAAATATGTTGGCCTTATCTCTATCAATGATGCACTTTTGTCTGCCCTACTTTTTATTGAATGAAACACGAGTCAGACTCTATTATACCAGTAAAATATTCATAGCACCACCTTATTTCCGACTACGACGGGTTGTTAAAGCTGTGTAACAGGCGACAGGCGTCCTTTAAGGAAATAGCGGTAACATGGAAATCGTCTGAAACAGTTAGCAATGTAAAATATCAAATCTATAAATATAAATATTTATCTTCATCATCTAATCAAAGTTGTACAGTAGCGCTCAAGTTTCATATCATTTCACAAATTGGGAAAAACAAGAAGAGTGGTCAATTTTCAACATCGCACCAATACCAAAGTCACGTGACCTCAATAATGCTAGACATTAGGTGTGAAGATGAACAGCTAACTGGGTTAAAATAAATGCTTTTATTGAATATGGTGTACGTTGGCTGAAACTTGACTACATTAGGCGTTATTTGTTTATATAAAGTTTGGTTGGTTACAATTTCTTTGTTTTATTATTTGAAGCAGCAGCATTCTGCCACAAAATAACGAAAACTAGAGAATTACAATTTGATTTAAGACAATTTTTCATACTCTAAAGCTTTCGAATGATATGTGAAAAGTCAAACATTTTTCTTTTTTATCTTTTTTTCCCCAATCAAATCCGAGGCAGCCAATAATGATTAGCTGAAAATTGAGTTTGAATTTGTAGAATGTTGTCACTGAATTACCCTCTTTTTTGCTCAATCGATTTAGGTATATTTCATGTCCACTCTACACATTTGAAGGTCAGTGATTTTTAAATGTGAAATTTAAAATTTATTTCAATACCAAAACTGACACTGAATGATTACATTTGTGATTGCTAACCCCAAAAGGGGGGATTTGCAGATGATATCAATTTTGATTTTATCATTTCATCTGATATATCGTTTTTGTCATTTTCCAAGCTTGAAAATGATACCTTACTTGTTGAAATTGATCAAAGGGACCAACTTGATTTACCACAGAAAATCTGCTAAAAATTCTTATATAATTTTTGCTATCTATTTTCACCAGTTTCTTGAAAAGTGTTCTGTCGCAAAGTCCCCCTGTTTGGGGTGAGCCATCACATTTTTTCATCTTGAAAGCCGGGACTATTCCGTTTTAGTATGATTTCTTAAAAATGCCAGTCAAAGTAGATATCGTGGTCTAAATAGGCATGTATTACAGTGTTTGCGCGAGTCTGCTCTAGGCCAGCTCAGAATGCATTTAATTACTCTGCGATACACTTTTAATACAGCACCACAATGTAGCAGGTATTATATTAAAATCAATACCGGTAAACAGGTAAATAATACATTTAAATTGAAAAATTTGAATACATCGCCATAATAATTATTGAACAAACGTAAATGACTATTTAGAAATAGTATTCATTGTCATTATTAACACTGATCATTGTCATGCTAGTGAATAAGGTACTTTTGATTGATTGATTGATTGATTGAAAGAAATCTTATTTGCAAAATGTAACAAATTAAATGAGAACAAATAAACAATTATGCCTATATTATCTGAAACAAATTTCTGAAACAAATATCGTATGTAAGCATGTTTTATGTTGTGTCGTCTATTTTGCAACTGTTCCATGTTATTGTACCCCGCAAAATAACTAAAAAGTGGCAATTGATGATTTTGCATAAATCGCTTATGAGGGAGGCCAGTTTTCATTTTTATGTACCACATAAGTTTGGCAATTAATGATAACGGGTAGTGTTGCAGTCCATAAGGTTTCCACTTTTCATTCTCAAGGTCACCTCCAACCAAATTGAGTTCTTCAGCTAGTAAGAATCATTGATTGGTATAATGTTAGATTCCCCCAACCATTCTTTCAAATGTGCTTGCATTTTTGAGAAATGTGTCATTTTCTAATTATTGTCGGGGCCTGACAGTAATTTACAACATAGTTTTGATTTTAAAATCATCAAAAAAATTGCATTATTTGAAAACGAATGGTCGAAATCAAGTGAAATTTTCACAATACATTTATGATGTACTCTTCGTTTTATTTAGCTGGAAAAGAGGTGAGGTTTTAGTCACATCAGAATCATTAACCTCTACCTTTAAAAAAATATGGTATAGGCATATTATAGCATCATTTAAAACCTGAGATATGAAGAATTCCAATATATAGTTAAACCCAGAAAATTGAAATTGGCGACTTTCCGCTCGTTTAGTGGTAGCAGGCTTCAAATACGACAATAAGCAAACACAAGAAACGTGAAATAGTATCAAAACAACCCTGGCGATCGCAGCATTTTCACACAAAGACATATTAGAGCGCCCAGGGTTGTTTATACCTTCATGTGTGACACAGTAAGAGGTTTAGTTTAAATTCGAGCTTATTCGTTCTTAGAGGTAAAACTCCCAGACGAAACCACTTGAATTTCTTTATCAAACTAGGCTCAATTCCTTGCAGGTGGTCGAGCTCCGTGAGCCTCTGATCTATAATGTTGCCATTAAACACGTTAACTATAATTAGACCCTACAAACATACACATTTAAGAAAATATTTATACTGACTAAAACAATGCGAGCGTTTTCCTCTCTAAAAAGCTAACAAAATATAGTTTTTTAGTTTTAAGATGAAATCTTGTGAAATATAATGATAAGGAATAAGCTGGAAGCTTGGTAAACATATCTAAATATCGGAATAAATAAATTCTAGTCAACAAGAAAGTTATGCTATTACTCACGAGCAACCGAAGTTGCCGGTGATACTGCCAGTTTTTAACTATGATGTTGTTAACTTGAAGCTAGTTATTTAACGTCGATTGCTTATGAGCATTACTTTCTGGTTAACTAGTATTAATTTATTCCAATGCGTACTAACCCCAGATAAATGAGAATCTGCATGTTCATATTTTTAAACATTCATTTTGTTTTAACACTAAATCAATAGATTTATAATATTGTACATTTTGTCCCATACTGTACATGTAGTAGGTTTAATTTTCCCGTAGTAGATAGGCTATGCTACGGTGGTAACAGAACAGCGCCGCAGCTGTGCACCCATTATTGAAAGGGAAATACGAGCAAATGCAAAAGGATAATTTCATGTCAGCCTCCATTCAATTTTTACAATGCAGAAACGCATACGAACAATCACACCTATAAAAATTTATTTACTCGTATGTAATGAGCAAAAAGACGATATTTGCTCTTGTTTTCATGTAAATATACTACAAACAACTTAAGACTTACGATCAATCGATCTAATCTAATCCATCTATATACATCTATCTATCACAAACATATGAGTAGTGCTCTGGCTAAATGAGCGGAAAGTCGCGATTTTAAGATTTTGAATAACTGGCTGCTAAAGTAAAAATATGGTGAAAATATCAAATTTTGTACATTTTGTCCCATACTGTACATGTAGTAGGTTTAATTTTCCCGTAGTAGATAGGCTATGCTACGGTGGTAACAGAACAGCGCCGCAGCTGTGCACCCATTATTGAAAGGGAAATCGAGCAAATGCAAAAGGATAATTTCATGTCAGCCTCCATTAAATTTTTACAATGCAGAAACGCATACGAACAATCACACCTATAAAAATTTATTTACTCGTATGTAATGAGCAAAAAGACGATATTTGCTCTTGTTTTCATGTAAATATACTACAAACAACTTAAGACTTAAGATCAATCGATCTAATCTAATCCATCTATATACATCTATCCATCACAAACATATGAGTAGTGCTCTGGCTAAATGAGCGGAAAGTCGCGATTGAAGATTTTGAATAACTGGCTGCTAAAGTAAAAATATGGTGAAAATATCAAATTTCATTTTTTCGACATAAAACGCATTAATATAAGTGTGAAACTATATCTCGCGTTTTGAAGGTCAATTATGCCGGGAAGTTCAATTATTCACGGGGTAAT